>JAMXBD010002585.1:0-181201 GCA_024138025.1 Combretum micranthum
AATTTTGGCAGAATTTCCTCATAATTTGCTTTCAAACCAAAATACAAGATGAAGAATTTCAAATATAAATAACAGCAGACAACAATCATATTAACAACTTCAGCACTTCATTCAAATTCCCTTCCCCACACTTCAACTAAACAGTGTCTCACTGTTTTTCAACAAATTAAATCATAGGAAAGGAATAAGAAAAAGAATTTGATACTTCCCTGAATTCTTGTTTCACAGTCATCAAAATTTGCATTGCAAGAGAATTTTTGCTTTGCTGGCTTTCCTGTAATCACTACAAAAGAAAACAAAAAAAAAATAAAAGCAAAAATAAAAGCAGAAAAATAAAGGAGTCCACCCACAGGACTTGGGTGCTCAATATATATACAGGCCAAGATAAAAAATAAAAACAATAAGATCAAATGAGAGCTAGCAGGATCTCTAGCTCTCTGGCCTGGACTGCTCTGCTACTATGCTCAGGAGTATGTCTCTGAGTGTCCTGGGCTAGCTGTCCGTGTATGCTCCTGAACTGAGTCATTTGTGTGATTGTGACTAGAGGAAGTCCGTATGTCATCCCAGCCCCTGTCTCTGGGCTCAAGAGCAGATGGCCGTCTTCAAGCCTCAAAGATAGACTTTCTAAATTTCTTATTTTTCTTCCTTCTTTCTTGTCTATCCCTGAGCTTGTTTTGCTTCTTCAGCTCCTCAACATCCAGCCTAAGCTGGTCCATACTATATGTGGAAGAAGTGCCTGCAGGAGGAGGAGGAGCAGATGTGGATGGAATCTCAAATGGAGCATCTCCAGGAAAGATATCTTGGAACTCGATCTCTCCAAGTACCGTGGCTGAGCTCCTCTGGTGGTTTTTCAGCAATCCCCAGCCTCGAAATGGTGCAGATGAGATCTTCCTACACTCAAATATCTCATCATCCTGTGGAGGCTCAAAAATATCCATCCCCTTCAGTAATCTGGTGATGTAGCCACCACAAACACAGACTCGAGTCCTGGTATCATCTGCCTGCCTGTAGATGAAATTTGCTATCTACCCAAGATCAATCCTGTAGCCTCTAATAAGGCTAAACAAATAGAAACATGTCGAAACTAGTACCTTATGTGACTAGTCTTCTTGCAACTCAGGGTGTGTGCAAGGATGTGGTGGAGCAGCTTGTGCTCAACAGCACAAAATGATGTGGCCAATGACTTAGAGGGGACGAAGGGCTCATTTGCTCTATCAAGAGCAACCAGCTGAAACCAATAAGCCTCCTGGGTCATGTGATCATCCCCCTCAAGCCAACTGTTAGGCAAATTCCTATTATCCTCTTCTTCATCATATAATCCAGTATCTTGCCCATTTGCTTTAACTTGACCTCCCTAATCTCTCCATATACCTGGAACTGAAACGTAGACTCAGCTCGCTCTGGGATATTCTTCAAAGTAGACAAGAACTCAATAGTTAAATTTTTGTATGCAGGCTCCCTGATATCAAATAACCGGATCCAAGCTGGATCTTGGATCATCTCTCTGATCTTGTCAATAATCCCAAATTCATCCAGTAAGCACCAATCCAAATACTGAGTATTTAGGAAGTCCATCTTCATTAGTCTCCTTTTCCTATCCTTTGCATACTGCTGACTGGACAGCAGATCTCTAGTCTGTGAACCAGATGTAGAGGCGTCTATAGTCTTTTGTCGCTTTTGCCTAGGAGCCATTCCTACAAATAATTTGAACTTAATTAGAAATAAGAAATGCACAATTTTAATGACTACAATCCTAATTTATGCCTAAAACATGATTTTAAACAATTTGGAGATCATAGGCATATAATTAAGTGAAGCTATTGATCATGGAATTGAATGGAGCATTTACACTTGCAAAACAAAATGAAAGCTGGTAGCTTAGATTGGCCAGCTTAGAATTGAACGTTGGATTTCAAATTTTTCAAACAAAATTTTTCATTAAAAGTCCCAAAAACACTTTTATCAAATTTTTCATCAATTTTTAATAAATTTGAAATTCCAAGTTCAATTTGAGCAAAATTGAGCACAATTCATCAATTGGAACTACTAACTAGTATAAAAGTTCATGTTAAGCATCAAATTGCAGTCCAATCATCAAAGCCCCATTTAAATTTCAACTTCCTAAGCTAAGAACCCTAATTGTTCATTTGAACACATTTCATGGATCAACATAGCACAAATTGGAATAACAATGTATGGAACCGAAATCCACTTTCAACAGACTGTCAAAATCATCCAAGTAATCAAATCAATCAAGAGCCGAAATCAATATCAATGTCAGCAATCCATACCCAAATCGACAGAATTATATATAATGCAATGTAATGGATTTGAACCGAGAGAACTAAGAGCAAAGATCAGTGTAACTTACTTGGGAAGCTGGATTAAACGCAGTGGAGGAGGAGGAATGGCAATGGATTCGTCGAGTGAGAGTAAGAGAGAGTGAGTATGAAAGGAATGAGAAAGAGAGAGAGAGATCGTACTTGTTAAATGCAGAATTGCAGAACGTACGCCAGCATTTCTGTCGTGTATGCTGGCGGCTTACCTGCCGGTGTAAGTAAAATAAATTCATGCCAAGAGCAAATGGCTAGTAGCTTACCCATATACACTGCCGGCGTACAGGTCTACGCCGGCTCAAAGTTGGCGGCTTTCAATCCCAGGTGCCGGCTTTGATCGGGATTTTTCAAACCAAGAAATCTTGAACATACTGCCTCCAACACCGGCGGCTTTAGTATGAAGCCGGTGTACTTGTTGCTGCATACGCTGGCACTAAGCCGGCGGCCTTTACCTTCCCTAAGCTGGCTTCTTCTACGGTGCTCACCTACTCCTGTACTTACTTTTACGCCTGCTGAACGCTGGCGGCTTAAGCCCGGCTTTCCTTGATTTTCCAGAGCGGGCTCAAGGCTAGCAACCTTGAGCAGGCTTTCAGCCTTTTCATTTTTTTTTTTTTTTTTGCATAACCTGTCCACACTAAAAACAAAGTTAGTAAAAACAAAACAATTAATCTACAATTAAACATGGGTTGCCTCCCAAGAAGCGCTTAGTTTAGAGTCGCTTAGCCCGACTTTTCCAATTCCTTTCATGGTTCCTTCAATTCATGACAGTGGAAGCACTATCATGGTTTTCCCTTTCATAAAAATGTTTGAGCAAATGCCCATTCCTTAAAAGTCCGATTATCATCAGTTTTCAATTCTACAGCACCATAGGGAAAAACTTTGGCAATCTCAAACGGTCCTGACCATCTTGATCTCAACTTTCCTGGAAACAACTTCAAACGGGAGTTATAAGTAAAACTTTTTGTCCAGGCAAAAACCCGCTTGATTATGTTTCTATCATGCCATTCTTGCTCGTTCCTTGTAGATACGAGAATTCTCATAAGCTTCATTCCTCCATTCATCCAATTGATTCAATTGAAGCAATCTTTTCTCACCTGCAGCTTTTTCATCAAAATTAAGGAATTTAATGGCCCAATATGCCTTGTGCTCAAGTTCTACAGGAAGATGACATGATTTACCAAAAACAATCATAAATGGGGACATTCCAATAGGGGTTTTAAAAGCGGTTCTATAAGCCCATAATGCATCATCTAATTTTAAAGACCAATCTTTTCTAGATGCATTAACAGTTTTTTCTAAAATTCTTTTGATCTCCCTATTGGATACCTCAACTTGTCCACTTGTTTGTGGATGATAGGGGGTAGCAATTTTGTGTGTAACACCATATTTTGATAAAAGCTTTTCAAATTGCTTGTTACAAAAATGTGATCCCCCATCACTAATGATAGCTCTAGGCACCCCAAATCTGGTAAAAATATTCTTTTTCAAAAATTTAAAACTACTCGGGCATCATTTGTTTGTAAAGCAACAGCTTCCACCCATTTTGAAACATAATCAACTGCCACAAGTATATATTTGTTTGAAAAAGATGAGGGAAAAGGACCCATGAAGTCAATTCCCCACACATCAAAAAGCTCAATTACCAAGATATTGTTTTGTGGTAATTCATGTTTCTTGGAAATATTACCAGTTCTTTGACATTGAGCACAAGACAATAAATATTTCCTGCAATCACGAAACAAATTAGGCCAATAAAATCCAGATGATAAGACCTTAGCTACAGTCCTTTGAAACCAAAATGACCTCCAGCTTCTTTTGAATGACAATGCTCAATAATGCTAAGCTGTTCAGATTCAGGCACACAACGTCTAATTACTTGGTCAGCACATTTTTTGAACAAATACGGTTCGTCCCAAAAATAGCTTTTCACATCATGCAAAAACTTTTTCTTTTGTTGTGACAAACCATATGGAATGATTTTGCTAACCAAATAATTGACATAATCAGCATACCAAGGCAAATTTAGGATGTCTACTGCATGCAATTGTTCATCAGGAAACTTTTCATTGATAGGAATATCTAGACTATCAGATTCTAGTCTAGATAAATGATCAGCAATCACATTCTCAGTTCCCTTCTTATCCTTAATCTCAAGATCAAATTCTTGCAGCAACAATATCCATCTAATCAACCTTGGCTTTGCATCAGCTTTAGCAAACAAGTATTTCAAAGCAGCATGTCAGTATATACTATGACTTTAGATCCTATCAGATAAGGCCTAAACTTGTCACAAGCAAATATAACAGCAAGAAGTTCCTTTTCAGTTGTGGCATAGTTTCTTTGAGCCTCATTTAAAGTCCGACTAGCATAGTATATAACATGAATAACTTACCTCTTCTTGACCCAATACTGCTCCTACAGCAAAGTCGCTGGCATCACACATAAGTTCAAAAGGCAGCTCCCAATCAGGTGCAATAATCACTGGGTAGATGTGAGCTTCTCCTTTAATAAGTTAAATGCCTGCAAACAATTGTCATCAAAATCAAACACTGTGTCTTTCTCAAGAAGATTGCAAAGGGGTTTAGAAATTTTTGAGAAATCTTTAATAAATCTTCTATAAAAACCTGCATGTCCTAAAAAACTTCTAACTCCCTTAACAGTGGTTGGTGGTGGTAATTTCTCAATGATCTCAATTTTGCCTTATCAACTTCAATTCCTCTAACTGAAACTTTGTGACCCAAAACAATCCCTTCTCTTACCATAAAATGACATTTTTCCCAATTTAAAATCAAATTTGTGTCTTTGCATCTTTGAAGAACACAAGCTAAGTTTTCTAAACATGCTTCAAAAGACTTTCCAAAAACAGAAAAATCATCCATAAAAATTTCAATAAAATTCTCAAGCATGTCAGAAAAAATAGCCATCATACACCTTTGAAAAGTAGCAGGTGCATTGCAAAGACCAAAGGGCATCCTCCTAAAAGCAAAAGTGCCATAGGGACAAGTAAAAGTGGTTTTTTCTTGGTCATCAGGAGATATAGAAATTTGATTGTAACCAGAATAACCATCTAAAAAGCAATAATAATCATGCCCTGCAAGTTTTTCTAACATTGATCAATGAAAGGGGGGGAAAGTGTCTTTTCTGGTGGCATCATTTAATTTTCTATAATCAATGCAAACTCTCCACCCAGTTACAGTACGAGTAGGAATAAGTGATTTTCTTCATTTTTCACAACAGTCATACCACCTTTCTTTGGCACAACTTGAACTGGACTTACCCACTTACTATCAGAGATAGGATAGATAATACCTGCATCAAGGAGTTTCAAAACTTCCTTTTTTACTACCTCCTTAAGTGTTGGGTTAAGTCTCCTCTGTGGTTGAACTGTCGGTTTGTACTCAGCTTCCATCAAGATCTTGTGAGTACAAATGATAGGGCTAATTCCCTTGATATCAGCAATAGTCCATCCAATTGCTTCTTTATGCTTCCTTAGAACTCCAAGCAGCTGCTGCTCTTGTTCACCTGTCAAATAAGATGAAACAATTATTGGCAAAGTATCTCCAGTTCCTAGAAAAGCATATTTCAAATGTGAAGGAAGGGGTTTAAGCTCAAGAGTTGGTGGCTGTATCAATGATGGTACGGGCTTGCTTTCACTAGTGCCTAGCTCCTCATAATATCTTCCTTTGATTTGGTGCACTTTCTCAACTTCTTCTTCTTGCTCTTGCTCATCATCACTCCAATCATCAAGATTTCTTAAAACAGATTCCATATTCTCCACACCTACATTCTCTTCAACAGACTCAGAGATAAACTTATCAATAATATCGATAGTACAACAGGAACCTTTATCAAATCTTTTCATTGCATAAACATTAAAGGTTACCTGATCATTTTCTACCCTTAAAGTGAGTTTACCTTGTTCCACATCAATTAATGCTTTACCGGTTGCAAGGAATGGTCTGCCAAGAATCATTGGGACTTCACGATCTTCATCCATTTCCAAGACTATAAAGTCTACAGGAAATATGAATTTGTCAACCTTCACCAGAACGTTTTGAACAATACCACGTGGGTATTTGACACTTCTATCTGCAAGTTGCAAGGTGACATGAGTCTCTTGCATTCTTCAAGTCCTAATTTCCTGAAAATGGATAAAGGCATAAGATTAATACTTGCACCAGAATCAATAAGTACTTTATCAAAATGAAATTTTCCTATAGTGCAAGGAACAGTAAAACTCCCCTGATCTCTTTGTTTGGTAGGCAAATGAGGTAGACTTTTCTGCAAAATCATGGAGCATTCTCCTGTGAGCATCACGGTTCATTTCATCTATCCTTCTCTTCTTAGTAAGCAATTCCTTGATAAATTTTGCATATGAAGGCATTTCTTGAATCACTTCTAAGAATGGAATATTGATTTGCAACTTCTTGAAGACATCCAGAAATTTTGAAAATTGTTCATCCAATCTTTGTTGCTTCAATCTTCCCGGAAAAGGAATCGGTGGAACATAAGCTTTTACTTCAGGTGATTTTTGCACAGGTTCCTCCATCTTTTGTTTTCCTTTGTCTTTGACTGGAATCTCCTCATTTTCTTGAACTTTTGACTCAGCGGTCTCAACTTCTTTGCCACTTCTCAAAACAATTGCATTCACAGTTTTAGGATTTTCCTCGGTGTTGCTTGGTAGAGAGATGGTCTATTACCAACTTGTTGAGCAAGTTGATGGATTTTCCTTGAAGATCTTGAATGATTGCATGCTGATTGTTGAGTGTGGTCTGAGTAGTTTGAATGAAAGTCTTCAACAATTCATCAGTTGAAATTTGATTTTGCTGAGGTGGAGGTGGAGGCTGAGTATTTCTTATGGGACCTTGTCTTTGAAATCCAGGTGGGGGCTTGAAAACATTTGCATCATTCTTGTAGAAAGATTTGGATGATTACGCCATTCTGGATTGTAAGTATTTGAATATGGTCCATAATTAACCCTTCCAAATTTCCAACATAGTTGAGTTGCTCTCCACTTGATGATGGTGTATTGCCATGAGGACAATCATAAACTGGATGTGGTCCTGAGCACAACTCACAAGTAGCAACTTGATTAGAATTTAAAGAACTAGATGCTACAAGTTTACTCACTTGTGTAGTTAAAGCTGAAACTTGAGCGGTGAGTTGTTGCATGGATTCACTATCTTGAACAGATTCCACCTTTGATCTTGTCCTTTCACAGCTCCAGTTGTGAGCACTAGAAGCTAATTCTTCAATTAAGGCACTAGCTTCATCATATGTTTTTCCCATGAGTGATCCTCCGGATGTAGCATCCACTAATGATCTCAAAGTCTCATCTAGACTGAGATAGAAATTTTCAATCAAAAGATTATCCGGAAGTCCGTGATGTGGGCATTTCCTTACTGCTTCTTTGAATCTTTCCCAAGCTTCATATAATGATTCTCCATGAAACTTTGTGAAGTTGGTGATTTCATTCTATCTGGCAGTTCTGGCAGGAGGGAAAAATCTCTTCAAAAATTTTGTTGTCAAGTCTGCCCATGAAGTAATTGACTCGGGTGGTTGAGAGTTGAACCATGCCAATGCTTTATCCCTTAGAGAGAAAGGAAAAAGCTGCATTCTAATGGCCTCATCAGTAACACCATTAAGCTTGACGGTGTTGCAATATTGGAGGAATTTGGCAATGTGTTCATCCGGTGTTTCATTTGGATATCCTCCAAATTGATGTGATTCAACCATCTGAATCAATGCTGGTTTAAGCTCAAAATTGTTAGCTTGAACTGCAGGTCTTCTCACAGCAGGACCTTGAACAGTTGGTACAGTGTAATCCCGAAGTGCTCTAACAGGTACAGCTTGAATTTGATTGTTGTTGTGATCATTGTTTCCCTCATTGTTTCTTGGATCGTTTTCTGCCATTTCTTCTTGTCTTCTACGGTTTTCTCTCCTCTGTTGACGTAAAGTTCTTTCAATTTCTGGATCTATTGGTAGAAGATCAGCACTTCTACTTCTTTGCATATAACCTGTGAAGAGAGAAAGAATCAATTCCTTGGAAAACACCTAAACTACTAGCAAAACTAAAAGTAATCTAATATTAATTTTGGTCCCCGGCAACGGCGCCAAAAACTTGATCTGAAGGGATGTGTATATAAAATTTCAGATACTACCAGCAAGTATACTGGGTCTTGATCAAGTAATATAGAATGAGTAGAGTATCGTTCCCACAGAGACTAAATTAACTACTAGATTGGTATTAGCTTATACTAATATTTAGGCAATCAAAGTATCAATTAACTAACTAATTATTCTATATGAATGCAAATGAGAATGTGAGAAGATATATAAGATGAATGTGGGAAGGAAAAGAATCCATCCTAATCTTTACTAATCACTGAATTTATATTATATGAACAATTAGGATTATGGATATTTGTAAGAAATTGTAAAGACCAAAACAAAGTTTTAGTGAACCATAAAATAATCTATTAGCTTCCGCTATACAAATTATCAATGGAATCTAATTTATAATCATAAATCTTCCAATTCTATGATTATCTAATATCCTAAATTAACTTCTCCTAATTCCTTAGTGAGAAATTAAAATAAAATATTGCATGAAGTACATGGAACAATTTCTAAATTAAAATCAAACTTGATTGTTTCCAAATGTTGTTTAATTTCAATTCATGAATTCCTATGAACCTAATTCTTTTTCCAAATCATCAGAATTCTTATCAATTCAATTTCAGTCAGAAATAAAATAGATAATTAGGATTCAATACAAATATTCCATAATTCTAACAATCCTATAATATAAATTCAATAATCATTTTAGCAAAATTAGGACTTCATCACTTCCCACAAAGAAATGTTTAGCTACTCATGGATGATGATTCAAAAATCAAATAAGAATATGTAATTGATAGCATTATAAACAAATAATTCAGATAAATGAATTGCATAAGAAAGAGAATAGATATCACCAATTCAAGTATCACAATCTTCAATTACAATTCTTGAAAGCTCACAAATTTCTCTCACAAATCTCTATGAAAATGCTAGACTATTTCTATATTCAAGTGTACTACTTTGCTTCTGCTTGTTGATGAATGTTGGAGGGGGTAGAACCCCTATTTATAGGAAAAATTTCGTGCAAGGCATTAAATGAGAATTTGCTATTTCACTTCGTACGCCGGCAGTTATGGATCCTACGTCGACGGCTTACAGACGGCGTATCATCAATTTCTTCTTTGCGCGGGCAGTGCACAGGCAGCTTTCAACTTCAGTTACATAGGTAGGCTGCTTCTACGCCGGCGGCTTAGATGTAGATCTAGCCGGCGTCTGTGATGAGAAATGAAAGGTTGTGCCTATTTACAACGAAAGCTGCCCCAAAGCCGGCGGCTTTGACACCGGCCTAGATACTCCAACAGATTTGTCTCTTCAATTTCCTTCAAGCAAGTTTTGTCTTCATGTCGCTTCTGATTCTTGATCTACACAGCCTCAACGCCGGCGGCTTAGAAGCCGGCTTAGATTGTAACTCCTTCAAAGCTGGTGACTTTTCAACTCTGAGCTGCCGGCCTTAATGTACGCTGGCCTGTTCAACTTCTACGTTGGCGGTTTTGAAGCAGCGTAAAGTTGGTTGAGTTAAAGGCTTGCAAAGCTGGCAATGTAAGCAACGGCTTTGAGTGTAAGCCATTTGAACGCCGATGGCTTTGAATGTTGAAATGCCGACGTATCCTCCAATTTTTCCAATTTTCACTTCAAAGTTTCTTGTTTTGATTTCTTTGTCCAAATTAGTCCTTAAACATGAATTTTAATCAAAACAAATATCCAATCTAGCTCTTTTGAACATCAACAAGTTGTATAAAATATGATCTTATCATTGTTTTAAGGAAATAAATTAAATAAGACATCACCTATAGTTTCATGCATAAATTATGAGTCTATTTATATACATAAGGAATTATTTCCAAAAATATATGTATTTGAGTTTTACTTAAACAACCTTAGTAAAGTAAGGATTAGAAAATATTGTTTTTCAAGAAAGGAATTTTCGTATTAAACCTGTACCCTTCTAATCCGAGACCCAAATGACCTTTTATGGTAAAAGTAACCTTAGAAATTGATAGATCTTTTCAAGTAGGTAGAAAATAACATATAATATGCGAAATTCCGAGTTAAAATGAGGAAATTATGGCAATTTAAGTTAGAACTTCCTTCAAATCCAATTTTACCACAAATTAAAGATAGATTTAGAATCTTCAAAATAGAAATTCTATGAAAGACTCATTTTGGGTATTTCATCTTGTTTAGGTGAAGAAGGAATTGCTATCGCCTTCCCAAAAGATTATTTCGACGAAGGGCGATCATCATGTAGTGAGTTAATCCCTCACTAATTACATTTCCTTGATTGTGCTTGTAAATAGTAGCACTAGAGAGTAAGGAAAAAGATAAATGAATAAATGTTGTGTGATTTGGATTCATGATTGAATAATGTGATTGTTGAATAAAAGCTAAGTATATCGAAAAAGGAATTGATGAATAACTTATGTTTTCTTACAATGGTATGATGAATATTTTTTTGGTCACCTTTAACTTGAACTTGACAATAATTGAACAAACCAATATTAAAAACAATTTATGGATAACATATTGTGAGTCATATTTATTTTTCGTTACTATTCTTCGTATGGTGAAACGAGGAATCGTGATGGTGGCTAGTAAGAGCCGGAAAGTCAACATAGGCTAGTAGGGCAAGTAGGAACTGGTAAGTCTGTAACTATTGATGGTCATATGGGCTGGTAACTACCCAACACCTGATATGGATGGTGTAAAATCCATGCTACACATGGTTTCTGGTTAATCATGTATATTTTGTTTGCTCATGTGATTGATGCATTCCCATATGATTGTCTAAAATACTTATATGTTTTATGGAAATGTTTTGAAGAAGGGAGTTATCTCACTAAGCTGGTTTTGCTTATACCTCTATAGCTTTTTGTTACAGTTTGATTACTTATGGTTGGCACTAAAGAACCCCTCTACTAGGAGTTTTTAGAAGAAGTTTACATATTTAGTTTTGGAGGTAGATTCTAAGAAAAATCTCTAGAGTAGACTTATGTTATTTTCATATATGTCATTAAGATGGCTTAGACTAGAAAGACTTTAAGTACAAGAGAATGCCCTAAGAAGTTGTAAGAATTTTTTCTTAATGATTATTTCATGTTTACCTTTATAAGTTATTGCATGCTTTTATTATCTGCTTAAACGTAATACCCCTTTGAGTCTCCTATTATCTTGGAAGTACATCTCGCACGTGATATCAAAGCTTATGCGTGACTAATGTTGTCATTCATTAGTTTTAATATTACATACGGCGGACTGCCATGTTCAAGGTACCCTTCGAGGAGTGACAAAGACCCTGAAAACCGACCCAAGTTAAAATCAAATTCTAAATAAGATCAAATACGAAAATTCTTAACCTTGAGAAAAAGAGAACCCTCAAAACAAAATGGAAAATCCAACAATCGTTTGATTCAACATCCATACGCCAACTAAATCGTCTATTTGATCCTAACATGAAAATCAAGATGATATATCCAAAATAACACTCTATGACAAAATACTGAAACCTTAAATCCTTAGGTAAATTTTTAAAATAAAAAAAATTCAAATTATCACCAAAAGTCAAATGGAGTTAACCCATAACCTTAGAATCGGTTAAATAATTCAAGGAACTGAAAAATATTAAACAAGTCACGAAATAAATAAATAAATAAAATAAAGCATAAGTTTTGAACCAAAAATATAACACGGTCAAAAACCTCAAAATTTTATGATCTTACGAATAAATACAAAAGCTAGAAGTCAAACCGAAACCTAAAAAGTCAACAAAGTCTACAACAAACCTTAGTGTTTAGATCCGACAACTCCGTGCTCTTAAATCCTAAGCAACAAAGTTGAGATAATTATGAATAATAATTTGCAATAAAAGAAGCTTAAAAATATTAGATTCATTAAATTTTAGTGCATTTCGAACCCCAACGAGATTAGCTCTAGAAAAGCGTGTCCTGAGACTTGGAATAATAAAAATATTCTGATGACATCGTTAGATCCAGAATAATAAAAGGATTTCAAAATATTATTTTTACAATTTTTCGATAACTAAAAATATCATATATCGCATTTTTATGGGTATTTTTTTTACAAGTGGTATTTTAATTATCTAGTCTACTATTCATAGTACTATTTCTACTATTTATTACTATTTCACTATCTCTACTTTTTTTTACAATAAATTGTTAAGTAAGAATTTGAGAACAAATATAAAACCTTTAGAAAATACATATATTGAAGTATAATTTTTCTTGTTAATCAAATTGCAAAATAGCAATTTAAATCACAAGTCAAAAAATGACATTTCATTAAACTCTATTTTTCATAAAAATTGTTTGCAAATTTTATTTTTAAGATAACATCACTAGAATCATGCATATAATATGAGTCTATGTAGATGTTAAAAGGATTTTCTAACTATATAAACATTCATGTGTTTTCTACAGAATTTTGGATGAAACAAAATTGAGAAAAATTACAATTTAGGTAGGAATTTTCATGTTAAAGCTGTACCGACCCATTTTCTAACCTATATGACTTCAAATGTTAAAAATAACATTAGAAATATATAGATCTTTTTGAGTAGGTGGAAAACATCTTATTTGCGAAATTTCGAATTAAAATGAGCAAGTTATAGCCATTTTAAATTGGGATTTCACCTAATCGAATTTTGACGAAAATACAAAGATGGAATTAGTGCAAACCCCTAAAGTTTTATGATCGGTTAAGCCTAAACCCTAGTTAGAAGGTCAACCAGAAACCTTAAAGTCAAAAAAACCCTAGTTAGATGCAACAGTTTAAGTCCGGTAATCCCGTGTTTTATAACTTAAAGTGAGTAAATAGAGATTAGTATATGAAATAGTTCATAATAATATAAGAAAGCTTAAAATTCATATTGGTCAAAGCGCAATTCGTTTTGAACCCAACTAGATACAGTTTTCAAAAAACATGTCCCAGGGCTTGAAATAGTAAAAATATTTTGGATGTACTGTTGCACTCGTAAAAATATAAGTTCTTCAAAATATCAGTTTTAGAATTTTTCGATAACTAAAAATATCATAATAGCCTTTATACTAGTATTTTATTGCTACCGGTAATTTAATTATCTTATTTACTATTCATTACTGTTCTCTACTCTTCATCTATTTCTACTTTTCCTTACAACCTATTCTTACAACCTATACACTTATTTCTTACAATTTGCATTTCCAATACAACTTCACATCTCTTACATCTCACTTTTCATTAACAAAAAATATAAAAAAATAAAATCTCTCTCTCTCTTTCCCTCAAATTTGCGTCGGCCCCCTCCTTTTCACTCATATTTATTTTAATTTTTACTTATTTAATTAACATAAATTATCCTCTACTTTTACCTATAAATACCATCCATTTCTTATATTTCCTTCACACCTTTCTTACACTACCAAAACTCTCACAAATTCTCTCCAAAAGTTCTCTCTATTTTTCTCTTCTTCCATAGGTAATAATCTAAGCTTTCTATATGTTCATTTGCTTAGTATGAACATAGTGTGTGTTTTTTAGACCCATAGAGGTTACAAAAGCAACAATATGTTCGTACTTTGTTCTTGTTCATAAATCTATTTTTCTTTTATGTTGTTCATATTTATATCTAACTAAATATATCTATGTAGTTATATAGATATATATAATATATATATATCTTTCAGAGCATATAAGCTCACTTATTATTGCAATTTATTTACCTTCCTTGCAATTTATTTACTTTCATATTATTTTAAGACTAGCCTTTCTAGTCTTATACTTGTCCTTATCAAGTCAAAACAATTTTCTTTTTCTTTTGAGACTAGTCTATTCTTAGTCCTGGGAAGCTTTGAAGAAGATAAGGTTCCCAATACTTGACTAGGAAGCCTTGATAAAGCTAAGGCTTCCAATACTTGACAATTATTATTATTATTATTATTATTATTATTATTATTATTATTATTATTATTATTATGCTTATTTGTTTTTTATATTCCTTATTATCTTATCTTGTGATATTCTATATTTTTATAAACTACATAATTGTAAGGCCCCGGATTTACCCTTGTATTTAAAATAGGTAAATCCAGTCCCCAACCATATATAATCCGCGGTATTATATGTAAGGTTGTAATCCAGGATCAGTTTAGATAGTCATTATCCTAAATGTCTTATAAGAACAAAATTTATTATTATTAATACATATAACATTCCATAAAATACAACTTTTAACTTCATTTCTTAATAAAAGATCCAAATATAATACAACCATATATATATATATATACATACATACATACATTACAAACAAGGCTAGTAAACAAGCCATTTACAAAAGATCAAAAGATAGCAAAACTCCTAATAACTATTACATAGGTCCATAATTCATATACACATATAACTAATCTATTACAAAGGGTTCCTTGTGAGTCATGGTCTCCTCTACTCATCCCATTCATCTAAGAACTCTTCAAAATCATATCTATATCTCATGCTTGTGTAGAATTCGTCTTCTACACCTGAAAAGATAAAAGTGACTAAGAGGCCTAGTACACGGTAATAAAAACAAAAGAAGAATGATTCACACGATCCTAACTATAGTGCAAGCAATATCCATTCAATTATTAGATATTCTTTTAATTAGTCAATCAACACTGGAGTATTCAAACTTCAGACAATAAGGGTAATTGGGGTCCAGAGTAATAACCTCGACGCTCAAGGGGTTGATATAAACAGCTCGGATATTTATATATCTTAGATGATATATCTGATAATGAGAAAATAACTTCATCCAGGATTGACAACCGTTACACGACTTCACTTATCTTAGTCCATAACATCACCTAGTCCAACTGTTCCCATAAACATTTGAATTAAATCATGCCACTTCATTCTAAGCGTAAGCAAATGTTACGCTGATACCATCTTCCCTATCAGTTACCCGCCGTACTACTTAGGAAAGTCTTATCAAAGATAGGGGTGGCCTAAGTGCCTAATCTACCGTGTCCCCAATCTGAGCAAGGTGCTGCTCCTCGAGCAAGATACCGATTTGCTATACCAGGCCAGATACGGATTTAAACAGTGTAAAAGACATCCAACTCAAATAATGTTTAAGTTTTTCTATATTAAAGTTGATTAAAAATATGCCTATCCTAAGAAAAGAATGAACATGTTACTGCATACCTTATGTAGGACATCCAAATAGAACCTTAGGAATTCTTCAGAAGATAATCCAAATTCAAATCAACATTATATACTTGGAATTACACTTAAAGCTTATCAAATCTTAAACTTAATACTTAAGACTTCAAATATAACTTATATAAAGTTATAACATATCATTTATACATTTATCAAGGTCATACAAGCTCACAAATTCATCATTTTTAACTTCCATCCATATATACAATATAACTAGATTTATCTTAACATTCATGAAAATTCAATTATTTGTTAAATCTACAAATATAATTAAATCATGCTTAATTAGATCACTCAATCATCATTACACCTCAAATATCATTAATCTATCTCATTTTAGTCCAAAAAGATTCATTTCATATGCAAACACACATTTAATAAGAAAACATAAGTTTTTAACCTTGTTTGAAAAACACAATAGCTGGAAAAAACTAAAATTTAAGAATTGATACTTTTTGAATTTGTAAAAACTCAAAACATAAAAGTTTTATATTTCTTTTTAATCTTTCCAACGCAACTTTAATCACCTCAATCGGAGGTTGGATAAAAAAGTTATGGTCAAAATACAATCAAGCTACTAAACAAAAAGTACACTACTAGTACATGGCCGTGCTCAGAGCCGTGTAGGGCACTAAAAAGTGACCCGAGAGTAATTTTTTAAGGTTTTATGACCTACATAACCACCTATACTTCCGTGTGTAGAGGTTGAAAAAGTGACCCGATAGCTTATTTTGATCAACACAAGCTCGTACACGCCCGTGTATAAAATAGTGTTGAACTGGGAAAATCTTTTTGACAACAAATACGCATTTCCATGATTCCTTTACACAATATATCAACCTTTACACATTCAAACTCCCTTCAAAACACCTAATAAGCTTCCTACTACTTGGTGTATGAACTTAACATTATCCATTCACTTCCAATTCATCAAACAATACAAATATCACTTCAAATTCCATTCTTCATTCAATACAACATTCAACACATACCAAACTTCACTAACCCTTACTACACTATTCATATTCCACTTCATTTTCATCAACACACTTCAACTACTTAATATAAACATATTATAACTTCATTGGTAGCCCAAACCTTCATCAACACTTCACCAATACATATATATATAATATCCAATTCACATTTAACAAGCTCCACACTATGAAACTTGTATCAAATGTAACTTAAACTTATCTCAAATCTTTGGGCTTGGCTTGCAAGGCTTTAGAAGGGTCTTTTGGTGGTCAATTTGTAGGAATTAGGATGTGGGTCTCTGTAAGCTCCTAGTTTTTAGGGTAATATCAAGTTCAAACCCTAAACTGGAAAGTCAACCAGAAAACTTAAGTCAACAAATTCCTAGAAAATCCTAGTAGTTTAGATCTAGCAATCCCATATTCCTAAACCAAGAAGTCGTAATACGAGTGAAGAATGTGGTTTGGTTCGTAATAATACTAGGATGCTTAAAAAGTTAAGATTAGCGAATTTTCGATCTATTTTGAATCCGATCGAATACAGACTTTGAAAAGCGTGTCCCAGGGTTCGAGATATTAAATATATGATATTAGTACCGTTAGAATCGTAATTTCATAAGATTTCCAAATATATCAGTTATATAATTTTTCGGGTTATAAAGTTACAGATATAACCTTTTTAAAGTATTTTTATTACTACCGGTACTTTAAACATCTAATCTACTTTTTTTATTCTTCTATACTATTCACAAGTACAACTACCTATAACCTATTTCTTACATCCTTACATCCTATTCTTACAATTTCATCATTTTCCTTACAATTTACTTTTCCAATATAACTTTTATTGCTTAAATTACTTAATTAATGTTGAAACTTACACAACACAACTCCTCCTTTCCTTACACTCCAAACCGGCACAACCCCCTCCCTCTTCCCTCTCACAACTTGTTTTATTTCTTTTCTTTAATTACACAAACCCTAATCCACAAGTCTATATATATCCCTTTATACCAACTTCACTTCACTTTTTCACTTTTCACTAAACTAAACTTTTGCAAAAAATTTCCTCTCCCTTCCTCTCCTCTTGCAAAAAAAAATCGTAACTCACATACACACACTCTTACATATTTTTTCTTCAAGTTTCTTGATCTAAACATCCAATAGGTAATAGATATATGCCTTATTACCTTAAAAACATGTAATGGCAAGTTCATTCATGTGTTCCACATAAAAATCCCCATGAGCTTCAAGCAAGGATGTAGAAATACTTGAGCATGAGATCCTTGCCATCACAATGTTTTAGATCTTGTTATTTGAGTTATTTTGCTATTATCCTGTTTTATTATTAAGTTATATTATTATTATTAATGATTTATCCATATATTCATCATCTACTCATAGTCACATAACCATCATAGTGTTCATGCATTTATGACTAGTATAGTAAACTAGATCTAGTTGTCTTAAGTTCATAAATGCATTAGACTTTTGTTTTATATTCATAAATAACTTGTAATAGCTTGATGATAGTAGGAAAGTATAAGAAAGCTCAAGATCTACTTTAGTTTTAACAAAAATAACTTTTGAAAATTCGGATAAAAAAGGAACCATATTTAGAAAACCTATTTTTCAATTTCAAAATGTGTATTTTACATTAAAAATGAAGGGCTTAGGGAATAGATATCATAAATGAGTGATATTGATGAGTAAAGTTTAGATCCACTAAGGAATATTTTCAAAACAAGGAAAAGTTTATGAAAGTTATGTTTTGATCTCAAAAACAAGTTTTAAATTCGTAATAAAGGAAGCTTGAAATATAAACACCTATTTTTCAACTTTAAAACAATATTTTTATTAAAAAAAATGGAAGCCTTAAGGGCTAGGTTTAGTTAGGAAATGGTTTTTGAAAGACTAAATGAGTTTTACAAGAAAACAATCTCAAATGAAACTTTCAAAATTCGGATTTGAAAATGGCCATTGTTTAAACACCTATTTCCAAATGCTAAAATGATGACTTTTATGGAAAAATGGAAGTCCTAGGGAATACATGTAATAAAGACCAAATTTCGACAATAATAAGAGAAGTTTATCAAAATATAATCCTAAAACAAGGAATGGTTTCAAAGAATAGATTAAACAATATTTTCATTCTTTAAAAATTTTATAAAATTCTTAATTAAGCAAACCACTTATCTAAACATCTATTTTCTAATCCCAAAATGAAGGTTTTTATTAAAATAATGAAGATGATGGCTATATAGGTCATCAAGGTTGAGTTTTAATAAAAGCAAGTATGATTTTACTAGAAGAAAAACTAATTTTCTTAAGTCTAGTAAATTTCAAAAGTTTGCAAAGTAAAAGTTTTTCAAAAAGAATTCTTGGTACTATATATATACATATAGATAGTTCATTTCATAATCTTCATGACAATAGCTAGTAGGTATTGCATATATACATGATGTACTTGGTAGAAACAAAGTTAGAAAAATAAAGTCCTAGACATCGTATTTGACATTATCTAAGTACATGAGAAATTAGAATTTCCAACACTCATGAATCATGCATCGTATTGAGTTATATATGTATATAATAGAGTCTTATAAGATATAATGATAGCTAAGTATCTATCAAGCTTTAGTATGATGTTTGCTTTGAAGATTAAGAGATGAATTGTGGAATGGGAAATTCGTATAGTATTCTGTACCCTACTGTTCATGGACCAACCGACATCATTTGTTGGAAATAACTCTAGAATAGATAGCTTTCATCGAATAGGTAGAAATCGGTATATAATATGCAAAATTCCTAGTTAAAATGGCCAAGTTATGGCTGTTTTAAGCTGGAATTTCCTCTTAAACGAATTTTAATGAACTTGATAGAATAGAATTTAAAAGTTCATTCACACTTCATGGAAATAGTCATTAGGGTTATTTCTTTTTATTAGGAGACTTGGGAGACGGACTAGACTTTCCTGAGGACTATTACGATTAAGTGGATTTCCGTGCCATGGCAAAGTGAGTTCATTATCTCTAAATTACATGCTTGTGCTTGTGCTTGTAATGATAGTAGCATTAGAATTAGGACAAGATAAAACTTGATTGTGTGCACTTGATTTCTATATGGGTGAATTGATGATAAGAATATCAAAATGAGCTTGTTGTAAATATTTAAATGATTTAGTATAAAATTCAATTGTCTACAATATCTATAATCACCCATAAACTGTTGATTTATTATGCCATGATCTTATAATCAAATTGGCATGCATACCATTGTGGAGTCACATTGCATAGGTTATTATATCTTTGTGGGAAGAAAGCATAATGGCTAGGCAACGAGGGGCCTGTAAACTCGAATGTTGGTGTGTGGGCCGGAATTGAAATTGTGTGTGGGTGGGCACCTGTATCAACCACAATAAAAAATTAAAAATCTGTATGGGTAAGTACATGTATCAACCACATTAAAAAGTGAGAAATATTAAAATCGTTGGTTGTATAGGCCTGAAACACCTAACCCCGAATGGAGGGCGTAAATCCATTCAACATAAGATTTCCGGCTGGTCTTATGCATTGTATGCTCACGTGTTTGTGCTTCATATGGTTGCTAATAACTTGCTTGTTATATATACTGTTGAGCATTAAATTTTGGAAGTGGAACTCACTAAGCTCATAAGCTTATACCCTAATAGTTTTCTGTTGCAGTATGAATATTTATGGCTATCTCCAAGGAGCCACTTTCCTCAGGTACAGCTTTTGTACTCTAAGGAGCTTTTTAAAGAAGTAAGGACCTAGATGTAGGCATAGACTTCTAGTTGAATCTCCTAAATTGATATATATGATGATTGTTGTAAGAGACTTTTGAGAACTTGAGGACTCTTAATATTTTGATGGGGGTATGCCCCTTAGATCATGTAATAGATTAAATCTAGATATAACTGTTATGATTTACATTCTTATGGCTATGTATGTCTCTTTAAACTATTTTGATTCAAAGTATGGTTCCCTATATGTTGAACGTGAGCCTTACACCCAGTTTTCAAACTCATGGAGTGACTAAGGTTATCATACTTGAGTTTAAATATCAAGTGTGGCAGACTGTCGCGTTTAGGATACCCTTTGGTGCGTGATAGTCTCGGTCTTAAAGTTAGGGTAGCTTTAAAAGATAAAGTAATGAGTTGTGTGTTTGTTTAGAAGGTTGTCTTGATAGTGGTCTGATTTTGGATGAAAATGAGGATAATTTTTTACCTATATCCATCCAACTTTGACTTTTAAGGTAGCCCAAAATAAAGTTATAAAGTGGCTTTTATTTAGGCTTAATTAGGGTTATTAATTTGAGTAAAACAAAAGGCATTTTGCAAGCTTTTTGGGTTCAAAAAAAAATCTGCCACACACAAACACTTAAAATATATATTTAAGTCTAATATTACTCATTTCATTATTCATACAACATCAATATGTAAGTCAATATTAAATATTTATTATACTAATGCAAACATAAATATTCCACACTACTCAAATACATACATTAAATTATACTAGCTTAATCTATATTGAAAACATTTTATTTATTTATTTTAATATGCAACTATAATCCCACATATATAATATGATATCGGGAATAAAAGCATAGCTATTACAATAATCATATTCATGCATGGCTTATGAGTTGTTGTCCAAATAAAAAGAGATCTTTTTAATGAAAGACTAAACTCTTAAATTTTTATCACTTAATAAATGTTTATACCAAGACTTAGAAGGATGTTTTCAAATAAAATCCTTTTTAAAAGTTTATATAAGCTCATCATGAAATTTAAAGCTATTGATAAAAAGTTTCTTTAAAGTCTAAAGATACTTTCTTTTCGAAAGACAACATAGAAATCTTGATATATAGATACTATGCCAAATTTTTACCAACTTTCTAAACTAAGGGATAAACAAGCTTTCAAGAAAAATCAACTTACAAATCCTAAGAAACCCACTTATGAAAATGAAATTTGCCAACAATCTAAGAAAATAAAATTTCAAAGAATAAACTCATTAATAGAAATAAAATTGGTAGATAACTTAAAAAGAGAAAACTTTATTCCAACTCACTTTTGATAAACTAAAGAATAAAAACATAGAATACTAAATTATGATCACCTAAGAATTTATAAGTTATTTCAACCACATAAAGAAAAGTTTAATAAAACCAATTTTTCAAAACTTAGGAAAGGTTGTTTTATGTAAATTAATTAAATAAGACAACACCTATAGCATCATGCATAAATTATGAGTCTATTTATGTATCAAAGGAATTCTTTTCAAATATACACATATTCAAGTTTTTACCTAACAATCGTTGAGTGAAGAAAGGATTTGAAAATGTTAGTTTTAAAGAAGGGAATTTTCATGGTAGATCTGTACCCCTCTGATCCGAGACCCAAATGACTTTTTTATAATAGAAATACCTTAGAAATGGATAGATCTTTTCGAGTAGCTAGAAAACGACATATAATATGCGAAATTCCGAGTTAAATGAGCAAGTTATGGCCATTTTAAGTTAGAATTTCCTCCAATCCGATTTTTACCGCAATTAGAAGATAGACTTAAAATCTTTAAAGTAGAAATTATATGAAAGACTCATTTTAGGTATTTCATCTTGTTTAGGTGAAGGAAGAACAGATATCACTTTTCCAAAAGATTATTTCGACTATGAGCGACTGCCATGGAGTGAGTTAATCCCTTACTAATTACATTTCCTTGAATGTGTTTATAAGTAGGCACTAAAGATTAAGGAAAGATAAAAGAATAAATGTTGTGTGAATTATATGAATGTTGAATGAAGTGGATGTTGAATAAGAAGTAAGTATATCAAAAGAAGGTTTAATGAATAATTTATGTTCTCTTGAAATGGTATGATGAATGTTGTTTGGTCACCTTTAACTTGAAATCGACAATAATTGGATAGACCAATATTAAAAACAATTCATGCATGACATATTGTGAGTGTCATTTATTTTTCACTAGCATTCTTTGTGTGGGGAAACAATGAGTTGTAGTGGTGGCTAGTAGTAGCAGGAAAGTCTATATGGGCAAGTAGGAGCCGGTAAGTCTACAAATATTGATCGTCGTATGGGCCAGTAACCACCTAACCCCCGACATAGAGGGCGTAAAATCCATGCTACACATGGTTTCCAGTTAATCGTTTGTATTTTGATTGCTCATTTGATTGTTGCATACACATATAATTGTCTAAAATACTTGTATATTATATAGAAATGTTTTGAAGAGGAGAGTTGTCTCACTAAGTTAGTTTTCTCATACCCCTATAACTTTTTGTTTCGGTTGATTACTTGTGGTTGGCACCGAGGAGCTCTTTTTGTTAAGTATGAGCCAAAGTTACTAGGAGTTTTTGGAAGAAGTTTATATATTTAGTTTTGGGTGTAGACTTCTAAGAAAAATCTCTATAGTAGGCTTTTGATATATTGATGTACGTATTTAAGTTGGCTTAAAATAGCAAGACAGTAAGGACGGGGGAATGCCCCTAAGAAGTTATAAGAATTTTGAACTTTATGATTACTATATGATTACTCTTATAAATTATTGCATGCTTTTATTATCTGCTTAAACGTAATACCCCTTTGAGCCTCTTACTATCTTGGAAGCATGCCTTATACGTAATATCAAAGCTCTTGCGTGACTAAGGTTGTCATTCATCCGCTTTAATATTATGTGCAGCGGACTACCATATTTAGTGTACCCTTCGGGGCGTGACAATTAGAAAAATGAGTAGAACTTCTATGAAATACTTATCCTAGGTATTTCTTTTGTCTAGGTGATGAGGAATACGGGATTTTCCTTCCTAAAGATTACTTCGACTAAAAAGATTATGAAATGAACGAGTGAGTTTTCCTCTTAATTTCATTACCTTGCTTGTGCTTATAGAGTAGTGGCATTAGTATACTAAGAAAAGATAAAAATAGACATGTATGGGTAAATTATGGGATATATATGCATGTGTGATCCTATGGTTATGTGATGAAATGAGAATTAAGAATATCGCAACTTTAAATTGTTTGTTTAAGTATTTTGTCTACTTACATGTATGCTTGCTTATTGTTTGCTAAATTGTTTGATCGCTCCTAAGAAACCTTAATAAAGTTTGTCTTAAGAAAAATAAAACGTTTATACATAGCATCCATCAAGTCACATTTCTTTCCAAAGGCTGGTACTCTTACGCATAGAGTTGGATGGGCTATTAACGTAATGGGACACGAGTTATGCTCCTTCGTTGAGAATTCACATCGCTTGGGGAATGCGACTCTAGGTTGGGAGCCATGCTAACCAAACAATTTGGGCGGGGGGGGGGCTGAGGCTACCAGTAGAAGGTTGAGAGGATCTTCATCAGCAATTCCCTAACCTTCGATACAGAAGGGTAAATCTGTTCTATATATGGTTTCCGAATAACTACATATATTTGTGTAATCATGAGGTTTGATGGATAGCATGCATAGCATACGTATGAAAACTAAATAAACTTGTTTGACATCACGGTGTGAATGAAAAAGAATATCTCACTAAGCTAGTTATAAGCTATATAGCCCCCATAGATTTTTGTTGAAACAGATATACTATGGCTCTATTGGAAGATCATGACATTAAGGAAATCATTGATGGATTTTAAACTCACATGGAAGTAATGGGAACATAAGATGAAGTTACATTGAAATTCCTTATATGTAATGTGTGTTATGCTGGTATTTTGGTGATTACTAAGAAATGTGTTTATATAGACTTGAAGACGGTAGGGGAGTATGCCCCTAAGATTTGCAATCAACCATGTTTATGTTTTATGATAATTATTCTCCTTGCCTTGTTACTTAATCGTTATCAATATAAATTGTGCTACCCGATGCGTTCCCTTGGTTGTGATGTACGCCTTGTACATGATATGGAAGCCTTTGCATGACTAAAACAGTCATTCATAGGTTTTAGTATTGTGTCGGTGGACTGTCACGTTTAGGGTACCCTTCGGGGCGTGACATGGACCCTCAATTGTGTTGCTAGAACATTCAATTTAAAGTTTCTCAACTAGTCGAAATTCGATAGCTTAGCTTAAGGATAAAACTCAAATAGCTGATACTTTGCCATTAGCTCTCTGAGGAGGCGACCTTGACTTACCACTATTACCTAAGAGTTAAATTTAGATAGCAAGTGCAAGTAATAGTTATCACATTATTATAAGTTTTATGTGCATTAGCCTACCTGAAAGGGGTTAGATGCAGCAGATTGATCCAATGATCCCTGTTTTGAACCCATCAAGCCAAATCTCCCTAAGTCATCCTAATGAATCGAATTCCCGGACCCTATCTCCTAACCTATGAGTAAAGCCAAAAAAATAAATTATATATATTTTTTAAGCCGTTTTACATTTTTCTCCTTGACCAAATTATTTAGATGAAGTTCAAGTATTTTGGGCATTGGTTTTATCAATGCATGACTTGGTCGATTCTCGATGCATATATATCATAAAATGATACTGCTGCTGCTAAGTGTTTCAACTGAGTTAGAGACTTCACACTTTATAACTGCATCATTAAATAAGTTCAAGAATCAGTGTTGCAACTCACTTTATTACATATAGTTGTATTGTAGTGTGGAAACTCGTAGCATTACCCTGGTTGCATGCATTACCTTTGGCCCATCTAAATGATCTTGCCCTAAGAAGGTCAATTATGTTGGAAATAAATCTTCTCCAGTAGATAAATGGCTTTGTGTGGTTTAATTTTTTATTTCTTCACTTGACTCATATGAAAACATGTCTTACTAAGCTGACTTCTGTACACTAGCTTTGTGTTAATGATTTTAGCTTATTTTTTTATTTTGTTCCCATCAAATTGTCTCAATAAATTCATATTCCATGCATATACTCATTTTTAAGGAATTGAAATATTGGACAAGACCAAGTGCATTTTACATGGAAGCATCTCATCGAGGCTAAATTACATCATTTACCATATCTTCAAGGTCATTTTTCCCAAAATGTCTATGAAAAATTATACATATCTATGTATATCTTGACAAGCACGTCTCGAAGGAGTTATCATTCCCATAAAATTGTTCCAAATATATGATAATATCATAAAGAAGAAAATTGTCGAGAAATCATAAACAAATCTTTATGATTCTTGTTCTCTATCTTTTCTCTCGTATTTGAAATTTCAATAGATCTTGAGCATATCTTCCAAGAAGATTCACATGCCTATATATGTAATTCAACCTTATCAATTGATTAATACCTCTCTATCACTATAAAAAAAAAAAAAAATAGTATACGTGTAATCCAAATCTTTCGTATCATACATCCAAATTCAATCCTTATCTATGAAATAGTCTCGTTAGCCATATTTGTGTGAGTGTTTGTGTCTATATCTATAGATATATATATTATATAATTTGATTGTTATCTTCCTTTTCCATTCACAAAAAAAAAAAAAAAATGTAAGTTCATTCTTTCCTTTATTATAATTAAAACACACATGCAGGGAATATTATATGAAGTATACACTATCAGCAATAGTCATTATAGGAAAGGCATCTTAATGAGCCATAGGGATGTTTCTTTAGGCTTTGACAATGGTACAATAATCAATCTTCATCTTGTTAACATATTCTTTGCATAGTGGTAGGGAACATCAACTTATTCCCTTCATTGTTAATCATAATATGTGCAATCTATGTTGATGATGATCTCTCTATTGACTTTCTTATGGGAATCAAGCTAAAGGACCTATTACCAGAGTTAGAGCTCAAGGATTACAGAATTTAGTTCAAAGGATTTTGACTGATAAGTCATTTGAAGATGAGCGTAACTTTCTTTATAACTATTTAATCAAGTCTACAAAGGAACATATTTCATTTGGTGTGCAAATTGATGAAGATAAGGGAATTCAAAATGACAAAGGACATTAGAAGCATGGCACGCCCGGTAATAGAGACCGTGTCGAGTATTGTAGAAGACAGTTGAGATGGTCTCACTATATGGCACACCTGTGTGATGGATTTTGAGAGCATAAGAGTTTCTATCAAAGAGATCATTCCTGTGATGGAGCTCGTGATAACCTGTGGTGTGAGCCTGTGCTAAAGGCTGTGTTAAATCAAAGTGGTTCAATCTAAGGGCACCATGCATCACTAACAAAATAACTTAGTTAATTTTATTTCCTTTATTTTATTAGTTATATGTTAGTTTTGATTAGTTTTTACTATTTTACCCTTTGACTTAAGTTGTGGATATAAAAGGGACTTCATTATGTTAACAACAACAATCATTAGCTTTTTGAATAAAATTCTTTCTCTATAAGAGTTATTACTCCTAAACCCTAGCTTTTATCAATCAATCGTGATTGTGGTAGGTTCAAACATAAGTGAGTCATTGTGTGTACTATCAATTGCTTGCAAATGATATATCCTTCCTTGCTTTTGTGGTGCATCATCTATAAGAAAACCTAATTCTTGTCTTAGCATAAGGGCTTTCTTTTAGGTTAATTATTATTAATCTATAGATATCCTAATGATTAACTTCCTAGGCATATCATATTTATTGGTACTAGAGCACAATTACGGTTAATTATCTCTATCATTATTGTTTCTATGTGATTAGGGTTTATGTGGCTATGATTGGATATGAGGGTTTAATACCAATCTCGGGGTTTGTGATTGTGCTTGATAGTCATGTATAAAAAAGATATCAAACAAAAGTGTGCATGGAAATTTTGATGAGGAAGTTAATAGCAAAATTTGCAGAAATAGAGGAGTTCATGGTAATAATGCAGGTAATAGAGGAGTCCGTGTTGATAATTAAAGGAATGTGGCATAGCAGATATAAGATTTAACTATGATAGTCAATAATCTTACCCTAACGATTTAGCAATTGGTGCAAAACCTTAATTTAATGAATGTTCACATTGAAGTACTACCCCCGTCACGTAACAGTGATAGCGAGGAGAAGATAGAAGGGGTAATCTTGATTATAGTGATGCCTATGGTAGAGAATTTAGGCTACCAAGAGGCTTACTATTGATGTATTATGTGGTGTAGGGTTTGAGTTCATTATGATGATCGAAGTTATTTTTCAAAATTTATAAAAATGACAATTCAATTCTAGTCATAATCAACAATTTAGGCAAGCATAACTATCAAAGTAGCATAGAAAATATTTGGTCATATTCTTAAGGGATCATTAGCATCTATCATAGTCATTTCCAATCTATTATCTAGCCAAAGAAAATTTAGCAAAGTATGGAAAACAAATATTTACAAACTAAGCTAAAGTAAATTCTAGCTATGCACATGTTCTAATGCAAATTTTAGAAGATAAGTTTGAAATGCAAGAAAGAACCTAGAATTTGCTTCACCAAGTCCTTATCGTGTGATTTCTTAATTAAACTCAATGAGTTCTTCACTAGGTATACTTATACTATCAAATTTACTCGGGTATGTTAATGCCTCTCTCGAGTGTCAAGAACTTCTAAACCTAGACCAAACTATCGAAATCTCTTCTTAAGCTATCAGCAACATAGATCCGCATTAAGATAAAAAATCCTTTGATTAAAAACTCATTTTAATGAATTTAGAATCAAGTGATAGAAAGTTTCAACAGTCCTATCTCTAGATAATCATGAGCAACTTCATTAATAGCTTAGATCTATTTAAAAGAAAGATTTCTTAATATATTCAATCAATATCATATATCTATCTATCTGGTGCACACACATAAATCTACAAAAATAAGTTCAAGCTACTAAATACGAGCACCCAAACAATATTCAGATAAAAACACAGTTGAAATAAGATGAATCAAGTCTTGGATTTACAAACCCTAAGCTAAAAGAATTATTTCTCCAGGGTTTCAACATTCAACATGAATTTCAAGAAAAATAACACAGAGTAAAAGTAGATATCACCTATGAAGCTCGAATTCTTGCACAAACAAACTTCAAATTAAATCGAATTCACCTAGAAAACATAGATCTCTAGCCAAAGCAAGGTTTCTCTCACTAGAAATTCTCACACCTATTCAATGTAAGAGTCATAGAAATTGATGCACTATAGTACAATATTGTTACAACATTTGTGCATGCTTATTTGTATGCATCAGACACGAAAATTATGAAGATTTTATTCGCTAATGTGGCATATGTGCTATAATAAACGTTGTTTGAACGTCACGTTCAATGTTAGGGGTCAATTCACAGGTTGAATCACGGCCTCGATTCTTAGCCATGGTTGGCTCTATGTTAATTCTTCATTAGATGGTGACTTGCTCCAGCTTCAATCGCGAGTACCATTCGTGAGTGCTACTTAAGGCATGGTTGATGTTGAATCTAAATTTTCCTTTATCTTTAGTTTTCCTCTGTTGAAATCAAAGGTGTCATGGTTAAGATTATTCTTTGTTGTTCTTTCTATTTTCACTTCAACACTTGATTAAATCACTTTGTTTCCTCTTTTTGTGTTCCATGGAACTGAAAAAATTATAAATAAACAATGATAGCACAATTTTTAGGAAATTCATACAATAACTAATCAAATTAGACACAAATTCCCATGAATTGAATATAATGAAAATCACTTATCACTTAGAGCATATGAAGTTGCAGATGCCTTCTTTTACAAGATGTAATTTGATAGATGATTATCTTAATTGGGAAAACAAAATTGAATGATTGTTTACATGGTATGATATTGAAGAAAAATACATGAATTCCTTTAGCTACAGCTGAATTCACAAGGTATGTCGCCTTGTGGTGGAAGAATCTGGTTAATATTAGAAGAAGGAATGGAGAAAAAGAGATTAGAACTTTGTAAGAGATGAAGAGAGTACTAAGAAAAAGATTTTTGCCAACATATTATGCCATGAAGTTTTCATGCACCTCTAACCCCTTAGATAAGGGGGTAAAAGTATGGATGAATATGCATAGGAGTTTAAGTTGTTAACGATCAAAAGCAATGCTACTAGGCCACTTAAGCAGACAATCGTGAGGTTTGTTACGAGCTTGAAATATGAGATTGCTTGTGTTGTGGAACTTCACAGGCATGATACTCTTGAAGAAGTCGTCCAATTAGCTCTCAAGGTGGAGCGACAAAGGTTAAATTACTCTTACAAATTGTCTAATAGTAGGTATGCATCCTCTAAAAAGTCTTATACTTCAGATAGTAGGAAATCTGATGAGGGAATTTCTAATAAGTCTAGTGATAGAGCAAAGTCTGGTATTATTTGAGAGGTGAGAGGAATACTAATGATAAGGGTAAAAATATTGTTAATGTGAATGAAAGGACATCATGCTTTAATTAAATGCTTTAAGTGCCTAAGGTCTGGGCACATTGCTTCTTAATGTCCTAATCGAAGGACAATGGTGACTATTGATGGGGAAGTTGTTAGTAAACATAAAGGTGATGAGTCTGGCGAGCTAGATGATTTGTGTGCAGCATTAGATACTTTTTATGGTAAGGTAGATGTTGAGGTTAATGAAGAGAAGGAAGACACCCAATACATGAGTGTTAACGTACTAAGACGAGATCAAAATGTATCTCAATCTTCTAAAGAGGAGCAAAGGGAAAATTTATTCCATGTTGCATGTAAAGTAAAGGGAAATTTGTGTGCTCTCATCAACAATGGAGGGAGTTGCACCAATGTTACTATTGTTATGCTAGTAGATAAGCTGAAATTAACTACAGCACCACACCCAAAACTGTATCAACTGCATTGGCTCAATAAGCAGGGCAATTTGCAAGTGAATCAACAAGTTAAGGTACCTTTTAGTATTGGTGATAAATACCGATATGAAATGTTTGTGATGTTTATGCCCATGTGTGCCTTCATATCTTATTGGGGAGATTGTGGATGTTTAATCGAAGTGTGTTACATGATGGGTACAGGAACACTTATGCCTTTCAAAAGGATGGTAAGAAGATAATATTGAATCCAATGATGCTAGCAACAGTTAGAAAAGCTCAATTACAGATAAATGGAGTGATGAAGAATAAATCTATATTTATGTCTAAAGAAGACATCGACATAGCTATACAAGTTAAAGAATCATTATATGTGTTGCATGTTAGGAAAGTACTAGAGATAATAGAACAAGCTTCTTTACCTTCAGTAGTACAACAATTATTAGACGAGTCTGCAAATGCATTCCCAAAAGCACTTCCTAAAGGACTATCAACTATTAAGGGAATGAAGCATGCTATTAATCTTCAACCCAAGGTTGTATTATCTAATTGTTCGACTTATCAGACGAATTTCTAAGAGGCAAAAGAGTTAAAAAGACATGTCGATGAATTATTAGAGAGGGGATATGTTAAGGAAAATATTAGCTTATGTGTAGTTCTGGCTCACTTAGTATTGAAGAAAGATGGATCATAGAGAATGTACATTCATTGTAGAGCCATTAATAAAATTACTATCAAATATCGGTATCCTATACTGCGCCTTAACGATATGTTAGATCAGCTAAATGGAGCACAAATATTTTCCAAGGATGATCTTAAGAGTGGTTATCATCAAATTAGGATGAGAGCAAGAGATGAATGGAAGACCACTTTCTAAACAAGGCATAGATTATATGAATGGTTGGTGGTGCCTTTTGATTTACCCAATGGGCCCAATACTTTTATGTGCCTTATGAATAATGTTTAGAGGGAATTTTTTGGACAGTTAGTATATTTTGATGACATTTTGGTGTACAGTAGGGATTTGAATAGCCATGTGTACCATCTACGAACTGTTTTGAAGTATTGAGATCCAAGAAGTTATATGGCAATCTTAAGAAGTGTTCTTTCTATCAGCTAGAGATGATACTCTTGGGTTTTATACTTTCCGGGGCAGGGATTTTGGTAGATGACGGAAAGGTTAAAGCCACTATTGAATGGTCAAAACCTAAATCTACTGCTGTCGATGTCCATAGTTTTCATGCGCTTGCATCATTCTATTGACTATTTATCATGAATTCCAATAGTATTGTTAGTCCTCTTATTGAACTTACAAAGAAGAGTATTATTTTTATATGGAATGACAAGGCATAGAAAAGCTTATGAGATAAAGGCTAATTTAACTAATGTGCTCTTATGTTAGCACTACTTAATTTTGAAAAGACCTTTGAGTTAGAATGCAATCCATCAAGAATTGGGATTGGAGTGGTTTTGATGTAAGAGAGATAACCTATTGCTTATTTTAGCGAGAAGTTAAGTGGAGCTACATTGAATTATTTGGTTTATGGCAACATTATTTATTGCCCAAGGAATTTATGATCTATACTGACCATGAAGCATTAAAGCACTTGAAGGGACAACAAAGACTTTCTAAGTAACAAGCTAAATGGGCAAAGTTTCTTAAGAGTTTTGCATATGTGGTCAAATACATGAAGAGGTCTACCAATGTAGTTATTGATGCATTATCTTGCATGTATGTTCTCATTACTTTACTTTAAGCTAAGGTGCTAGGATTTGAGATATTAAAAGATCAATATGTTAATGATGCTTTATTTGATCCTATTATGACTTGATTTGTTAACATGAAGGCAATTGATGGGTATTGTGTAACAGACGGATTCTTATTTAGAAGAGGAAAACAATGTGATAAGTCTATTTTACTCTATTTCATTCATAAGAATTTAGGCTTGACTTGATCCATTTTTGATAAATTCCTATAGATTTTTGTGCTTTTATTACTCAAATGTTGTTTTTCAGCTCCTAAGATTAGAGAAAACAAGAAATGAACTTACTTGAACCAGATTGGAGTAAAACAACAACTATGCAAAACAGAACTTAGCTATAATATAAAGATAAATAAATTATAAAGAAGGGCAAATATGTCAATTGATATAAAATAAGAGGGTTTTATGGTCAACCCTAATAAATAATATAAATATTTTTATCAAATTGCAAAGACCAGTGAAGAAGAAAAATTTCAGCTTATGGCCAACCATTTAGGCCAACAACATAGCAACCATGCACCACCGGCTTACTGCCGGGCTACATGTTCGAAAGTCAAACCCAAGAGCTTTAGGCCGCCAATTTTCATATATAGGCCACCAACCTTCTTTACAAGCTTTCAACATACGAATAATATTATTTTTAGGGTTTTCTCATGCCCTTTAAATATTTTCACAACATATCTTAAGCCTTTGGAAACCTTAGGGAGAAACACGATTCAAGATCTCGGTGAGTGGGTTTTTCTTAATCCTTTGGTGATCTAAGAAAATTGTTTTTCTGAGTTCTTTGTATTGCTTTTATAAGGAATTAAATTCTTGGAGGAATTTGTGGAGAAATCCTAAATTTTGTTAGAGATTTTGTGCTGTACAATCAGGAGGATCAAGATCCAAAATTATAGGTAAATTGAATGTTTTATTTTCTTTAAGATTTAAAGAATCTATCTTAATCCTTAAGGTTTTTCTATTGGTTTTGAAGGGGAAATTGGAGAAAACCCTAGTTGTTTAGGGATTTAGGTTCTTGGTGATCAAGAAGGATTGAGAATCAATTCTAGGTAGGTTTTGAATGTTCTTGATCTTTATGATTACATAAAAGTAATTTTCTATTGATTATTAGTCTATTTGGTGTTGAATCGAATTATAGGGTTTAGACAGATTGTGAGGAGATTGGTTTCTCTGGAGGATTGTTGTGTTTCAATTAAGGAAAAAGGTGTAAATATGTGTTTATGTTGAGATTAGGTTTTAGGTGAAGTTTGAATTAGGTATATTTTAGGAAGACATGTAATGAAATCTACTCCTTTTATGTGATCAGGGTTTTGTGGAATTAGAGTTTTATTCCATGAACTTGATAGAGGTACAATTTTACTTTGCTTGTTGTATGTGTGTAGGTTTAGAATTATAAATTGAATTAATTACTATCTGACTTATAATTAAAAAGTTTACTGCTTGTGCTTGGCTGTGGTTAGTAAAGACCACGTAGAGTGTGACACTAATGCTGGCACCTTAATGATCTATGTGTGAGGGTGTTCCAAGTGGACTCATGCATAGAGATGATTTCGGTAGATTAGGAGTCGTGCTAGCTTGATTGCGATATGCAACGATGTGTGGGGAGTACCCAACATCACTATATGTATATAAATATTTGTATAAAGGCCTATTTTCTTGAGGCCACGAGTTACTCCGGGTTTAGAGCTCATTTCAATTGGTTCTAAACTATGTTCTTTACTTGACTAATCAAAGATAATAGCCCATGTTTGTTGCATTAATTTTAGGTTGTATGTGAAATTTGTATGTTGTATGTTTATGCGTATTTGTTTGTGGTATGGCATACTGGACGATTTCGCTCACTCTTTTATCTTTTTTAGAAACAGGTGAAGATCAACTATTATATGATTTATTAGGATTTGATGTCTTTGTAGACTACGGGGAGGACGTTGGTAGACTAGACTTTCCTACTGATGTTTAGGATATACGGATTGGATTTAGAATAAGATGAAGACTTGATCAAATTTATATGTTTTATGAATTTAAGAATGTTTAAAGAGTTTTTCCTTTTTATGTTATAAGTTTGAATTATGTTGGATATGGTTTGTGCCAACAAGGTAATTTGAAAGTTAGTTTTGAAAGTATTTTTAAACAGGTACACTTTTATTGAAGAGTTTGAAGTTTTATGATATATATTTTGTGGATTAGTATTTCAGTGTTAGCATGTCCATCTATGTTAAGGACACATGGCGGGTTATAATGCTAGCAGATTAGGGCATTACATTAGCTAAGGCCTGCAAAAGACCCATCGAAGGCAAGACAGCAAGGCAAAACAAGACAAAATGACTCACCGTACCCCGATATCAACCCTCAACATTACCCTTAATTTGCACTAAGGTGATCAAGCCCTGAACTTCGTGATACAACTTTAATTGCACCATAAAGTCGAGCATTAGATTCAACCCACGATTGAAGCTGAAAATCATGCCCTTGTTTAGAAAAGCATATCTTAGATCGATGCCAAAATTCGAGCCCTAGACAAGCTCGATGATACCTATGGTTGAATCTAGACAAGAATTCAAGTTCTTTTTAAGAGAAGGCCATATATTAGATTGAGCCCTAACATTTGAGCAACTCTCGAGTACTCAACCTAACCCGCGAAAAGTCACCATGTAGGCTGGCATCGAAGACATACGCGTGAAGATAAGGATAAATTTTGTTATAAAGAATATGTCACATCAGTAAATAAAATCTTTATGATTTTCTATGCCTATAGCCTCTAAATAAACATGCACAAACATCCAGTAAGAGTGTGTGGAGTACCATGTGTAAAACATTTTAAACATAGAATGGAGAGAGAAATCTTTAGCAAAAGAACTATTTTTTCGTACTAAGGCATTTCGAAGTTTTCTAGATAAAATCATTTTATCCCATTGTTTGTGTTTTGCAAGATCCTAGACTTAAATTGTTATATTCATCTTTAATTTTCTTTTGAATTTATGTTAATGTTCAAATCTGTGGATAAATAATCTCCTAAACTTAGGATTTGTGAATTCAAATCCTGATTCATGTGATTTCAAATGCTTTTAATTGAATATTGATTGGGTATTTGTATTTAGTAGCTCAAACTTAATTTCGTAGATATAAATGTGTGATACACCTTTTAGTTTTCGTCTTATTTCAACTGAATAGATCAAGAGATCATTCTTTTGAATAGATCTAGGTTACTAATAAAGTTGCTCAAAAGCAAATTGAGAGAGGGATGATGAAACTTTCTATCACTTGTTTTCAAATTTTCGAAATGAGTTTTAAAACAAAGGATTCTTAAATTTTATGCAGATCTAGATTGCTAATAACTTATGAAGAGATTCCAGTAGTCTGATTTAGATCTAGAGTTTCCAATCTTGAGAGAAGCTTTAACTTACCTTGGTGAGTCTAACAGTGCAAATATACCCATAAACAACTCTTTAAGTTTATTAAGAAATCACATGATAAGGAATTAGTAAAGCAAATCCTAAGTCTCGTCTTACATTTACAAACATACCTTTAATTTTACCTTGAAAACACGTATATACCTTTTAACATTAACCATAGTTTAGCTTCTGGTTTTATTATGTTCTATGAAATTTTTCTTTGGCTAGATAATAGATGAAAAAGGAGTAAAGTAGATGCTGATGATCCCTAAGGAATACGACCTAATATTTTATATGCTACTTTGGTAGGTGCGCTTTCCAAATCTTGGTGATTGTAACCGAAGTTGAACAGAACTTATTAGAACCTTTTATAAATTTTTGAAATAATTCAGCTTCGTATTTGCCTATTGCTAAATGGTTTTAACATGCCAACTCAAAGCAAAGCAGTGCATGTATAAACAATTATATCGTTTATTGTAGCTAAATAGTGGGTTTGGGAATATCACTACTATTAATGATTTTTTAGATGATGATTTGAGGACATGTGATGATCTATGAAATAGGACTATATTTAGGTGTAGTTGTTTGAATTGTAAAAGGAGCTTAACAGTAACTATAGAGAAACAGTCTAGATGCAAAATATAAATCTTATAGAAATGTTATGGTAGACTTTTTAAGTATCTATCAGTTGAATTCATATAAATTATGAGATGAGACTTATGTAGCTATTATGAGTACATGTATGTAATCTGACATTATTTAGAGTTATTAATGTTTGAGTGATTTTAGAGTAGATAATGATGTAAACTATGAGTTTTTAGCAGGTTTTGAGCCTTAATATATTTATACTCACTATAGACACGTGGTGATTTGCAATTGTCCCTAATTTTATGGTATGAATTCCATGCAAAATATGCAATCCTTAATATATGGCAGATACAAACATTGATAGAACATTGCCAAGTCAAACTATTACTATATATAGCATTCCTATATGAGTATTAATGGTAGCAATTATCCTTGGATGATCCACTAAAGTTATTACTAGGTGCAATAGGAGACAAGGACATGTGAGGTTCTTAAACTCTATAATTATCTCATTAATGATGCTAAGTGTTACGGTTTAAGTGTTAATAGCCAAGTGGGAGTGTTCAACTTGAACATGTAATGTTGAGAGTGATAGCGCCATGGTAATTTATTTGGGGAATGGGTAGGTTTACTCTAAAGGTGGGTTTGGCCTCCCATGAGGAAACTAGTCAAGAGCTTACACCCCTCTCTTGAAAAGGCCATGATAGTCCAAAATTAACTAGAACAATTGACCTCCTAAACATATAGAAGACTGTGGCAACATCAAGATGGCACTCCTTGTGAGAAGTATGGACTTTAAATAAACTTTGGAAAACAAAAAGAGAAATGGCTTACTCGTCATCTAAAATACAAGAAAACAACAAATAAGGGATGGTTGTGTAAGCCCTGAAAATTTCAATAAATAATTTTAAGATGAACTTCGAAAATAAACCCTAAAAATCACTCCAAATTAAAACCGAATTTCAACTAGTCTTAAATCACGAACGAATTCGAAAATTTCCGAATCTTGAGAAAATAAGAATTCCCAAAAACAAAGTAAGAACTCAACATACTACAATTCCAAAGCCACTACGTACGACAAATTCCATACGTGACTCCGGTTCATAAAGTCGGGTAATATAGATCTCAAAATCAAATTATTAAAAAGTAAATAATGATTAACTTTCGGAAATGAAACGCAATTCAAGAATTCCAAAAACGTTAAAAGATATTAAATACTTATAAAAATAAAATGTAAAATAAATTTCTCAAAATTAAATATGTTGTATAAACATAAAATATCAGTTTCCAAAGTGGCAAGGACCTAAACCGGAAAAATCACCTGGAAACCCTAACCGGAATGCAATAGCCTAAGTCCGGCAACCTAGTGCCCCTAACCCTAGAGGCCGAGGCGTAGCTAAATATGTAGAATAGCTCATAGTAATATGAGTTTGTTTAAAAATATCAGATTGGTAAATTTTTTACCTATTTCGAACCCGTTCGGACACAGACTTCGAAAAGCGTGTCCCGGGACTCGAGATATCAAAAATATACCAATAGTACCGTTAAACTCGTAATTTCATAATATTTCTAAATATATCAGTTATATAATTTTTCGGATTATAAAAGTTACGGTTATAACCTTTTTTATCGTATTTCCATTATTACCAGTAATTGATTAATCTTTTGCACTATTCATTTTTATTTCATTACAAAATTTTATTATTCTTATAAAGTATTATATTTTTAGATAAATATTTTATATGTTACAGAAAATTTTATTTTTCTAAAATTTAGTTCGTTTCGGGCCTTTACGGGATCAGATTCTGTTTAAGACCCGATACTAAAAATAAAATAAATTAATTTAATAATTGGAAAATATTTTAAAATATTTTTATTTTCATAAAATAATTTTTTAGAATTTTTTCGGGTTATAAAAATATTTATTAGCCATATTCGCGTATTTTGATCATACCGGTAACATATTTGTTAAAATACTAAAATAATTCAAATAATTATTTAATTTTAAATATGAAAAATCTGCTACAAATATTTGGAATAAATTTTCCAATTTTATTTTATTTTAATTTATTTTATTAATAAAGTACTTTTACAACCCATACCTTCAAGTACACCTTACACATATCACTTCATTTTCACTTCAATCTTTCTACACATTATCCCACAATTGATGGCAGATTTTTGACTCTTTCATGGCTGCCATTGTCCTTTATTTACACATATTTTGACTAAATTAATTATTTTCTACTCCTTCTTAAGAAAGTTACATTACACATTTATTACACAATTCAAATTCAAGTCAAATTTCAAGAAAACTCCTCCCTCTCTCTCTTCCATGAATCACGTGCAGATCTCCCCCTTGTGGCTGCCCTTGTTTTATTTTTTTCTTCTTTTATTCAATTAAAACACTCATTTTCTCTCACTCCTTCATTTACTCACTTTCCCTCTTTCATTCTTTAGTCTTTCTCTCTCATTTTTCCTCTCTTTCTTCTTCATTTCCTCTTGCTCCTCCATGAAAAACAAGCTGCCCCCTTCTTCTTCCATGGCTTCCACACATATTTCTTAAAGATTTCTAAGCAAATCTTCTTCCCGAAGCTCCATAGGTGATATAGGTAAAGTGTAATGAAGGTTTCATGCATCAAATGACGTTCCATAAGCTTAAAAGCTTAGGATGATGATGCCAAAAATGAATCACTCTCTTCTCCACTTTTATTATCTTGTATTATAATGATTTTCTTGTTTAAAGTTGATATATATTGTAGATCTAACTTTCTATAGCTTTGATTTTTGTTTATGCCATAGATCTTGTATTTAAGTTGTTATTTTTGTTATTCCTTATGACTTATGCATAGATCTAGCATCCACATGTCTATCTTAGTGATTCATGCATGTAAAACTAGTTTAGAAAACTAGATCTAAAGTTTTGAGTTCATAGATGCATTAGATCTTTGTTTATGTTCATGAACAACTTGCTATAGCTTGATGATGGTAGGAAAGTTGTAGGAAACCCAAGATCTATTTTGTTTTCAACAAAAATCAACTTTGAAAATTCGGATGAAAATGGACCCATAGTTAGAAAAGTGGTTTTCAACTTCAAAATGTGTATTTTTCATTTAAAATGAAGGGCTTAGGGTATAGATACCATAAATGAAGGATTTTGATAAGTGAAGTTTAGATCCATGATGTTTATAGCTTATTACCATGCATTTGTTTTATGTTTATGTTCATATTAAGTATAATCTTAGTTATGAACTCAAACAAAATTGTGAAATTCATATTTTGGCAAGACCCCCATTTAAAAACCATTTTCCAAGTGTCAAAATGTAATTTTTACTTAAGAAAATAAAGGCTTAACATATGTATATCATCAAGGCTTCTTTTTACAGAATCAAAAGTGATTTCCAAAAGTTATTTTCAAATAAAAATTTTATTTTCGGATTTTGGCTAAGGCCTATTTTAAAAACATGTTTTCCAACTCAAAAATGAAGTTTTTATTTAAGAAATGAAAGGCTCTTAGGATAGGATATGTAAGGAATGGGTTTTCATGAGCTTAGATAGATTTTATCAAAAGATATAACCAAAAATGAATTTTGTAAATTCGGATCCCAACCAAGACCAATTTTTAGAACCCATGTATCAACTCCAAAACTCATGTTTTATGTGAAAAATGAAGTATATAGGTAGTAGATATCATTAAGCAATGATTTTTACAAGTTAAAATGAGTTTAGGCATGAGTAAGGTGTTAAACAAGTAATGAAATTAAAATGAAAAATTTTGAGTTAGTGATCAATTATCAAATTCGTAATTTGAGATGATGCATAAGTAATCACTTAGTATTTGAGTTCAAATTGCAAGTTTTATGTGTTAAATGAAGTCCTTAGGTAATTGCTATAGTAAAGCCTTAAATTTTAATGCTTTAAACAAGTTTTCCCCAAATGAATCATTCAAAAAGTAGATTTTCTAAAATTCGGATTTTTGAGTAAATCATATTGGAAAACATATTTACAAAGTGTAGAATGGAAATTTTTATGTAGAAATGAGGTCATAAGTAATATATATAATGAAGACTCAATTTTAACAAAAATAATTATATTTTCTTAAGTAATAAATCCAAAACAAATGGAAATGACCAAAGTTAGAAAACTAGATTTTTCAAAAATAGTTATAGTTGAAGTATTGCAAAATAAAGAGTTCTAAAATTTTCTTTTATCAAAAATCATCAAACCATGCATACATGAAACTCATTTCATGCCATTCATGTTAGGAAATCATTCATATTGCATGTATGGCTAATTTATACAATAAAAACATTACAAACATTACAAAACTATTTTTCGGAATCGGAAACCGTTACTGATCAGATCTGATCCCTCTGTTCCGAGACCTAAATGTTTCCAAAACTTAAATATAATGTTAGAATTAGAGAGATCCTTCGAAGTAGATAGAAATCGATATATAATTTGCGAGATTCCGAGTTAAAATGACCAAGTTATGGCCGTTTTAAGTTGGAATTCCCGCTTAGGACGAGAATTACGAATTTGATAGTTCGTATGAAATTGTTTGGATTAGTTTGAGTTGAAATACTTATTAAAGTATTTCTTCCTTTTTAGGAGATCCCGAAATCGACAATTCCCTACCACCGGATTACTATTACTAGAAGATCGGTGATCCAATGGCTGAGTGAGTTTTCTCCTTGTTTTGTTACCTTGATTGTGATTGTAGTTAGTTGCATTAGAATTGTAGGAACAAGATAAAAATCGATATGAATGGGGATGGGATATATGATGAGACTATGATGAATGTATGCCAAAGAATACTAAAGCATATCGAAATCACGATTTGATTGGATAACTGCACCGTTCATATTATTCCTCATATATGTGTGATATTGGTCGGTCACTCGAAAGAATGTATAAATATTTTTGACCTAAGAAAAAGTTAAATTGGTCATGCATCGCATCGCACATATTGCATTTGGTAGCATGCTACTCCTACGCAGGTCGATCGGTATGGTCCGTGGATGACTCGTTTGGATAACGAACCCGGTGCCAGAGCTCATTCAAGGGTACTAAGGCGCATGTGGATGCATTCTTGGATGAGCCTAGCCGAGTCGAGTGCTAAGAGCCGAGGGCTTGGGGACTAGATGCGGTCGTGTAGACTCAATACCATTCCTAACCCAAGATACGGAGGGCGTAAATCCGTTCTGTGTGTGGGTTCCGGATGCCCATGCATAATTGCTTGCTCACGTGTTTGTTCATGCATAGCATATGACTGATTATAACTTGTTTGTTATGGTATGGAATTAAGGGAATTCTCACTAAGCTAGTGTAGCTTATACCCCAATAGTTGTTTAAATGGACAGGTTATCTCAAGTATGCAAAGTGGGGACCGAATTGGTTGGAGCCGGGAATGACTTCGGGAATTTGGTAAAGAATACGAATGATTGAAGTTATTAGCTAGTTTATGATTTGTCTTGTAATAGTTTATGTAGGGAAGTCTATGGATGAATGTAATTGAAGTTGAATGATTTGTATTATGAAGTATAGTAGATTTGTATTTCCTTTACATTGTTACTCAAGTTATATCAACGTAAAATGTATTACTCCGATGAGTCTCCTCCATGTGTTAGACGCCTTGTACATAGTACGGAAGCCTTCGCATGACTGAGGTAGTCATTCTTAGGCTTTAATATTGTGTACGGCGGACTGCCACGTTTAGGATACCCTTCGGGGCGTGACAGGTTGAACACTGCATAGGCACCTCAAGAGGGAAGGACCTCCCATCCCATGACAAGTGGTATTAGAGCTAATGTTCTAACCCCATTAGGTTGCCTAAATGTTACCCATTAATATTGATGTGTAGGTAGTTCTTGTTGTGGGTTTGTCTTGTTGGATGAAGCTTGAGTTGAGGAATGGTCACTAAAGGAGGGCATCATTGCTAAAGGGTCAACTATGTCGTAAGTTGGGGTTGAAACAAGAATCTACTCAAATCTATGTTAATATACTTTAGTGGGAAACCCTTCGCTAGCTAACCCTTTTGTTAGGCAACCTAACAAAATGTGAAATCAAAGGATGGGGAAATAAGTAAGGCCAAGAGAATACCTAAAGTCTTGAGGAGATGATTTTAGGTAGAGTTGACGATAGTTGGAATAAGGTTAGTCTTGTAGGTATAGGTGATGATAGCAAATTTTCCTCATAACGAGGGCATCATGATTTTAGGTGGGGGAAGAATATCACAGTCAACATGTTGATGTCCAACTGAAGTGGCCAACTTGGGCATGTAACATTACTAGTGACATCATTAGGGTAGTTTGTTTAAGAAATCGGTTTGGCCTCTTGTAAGAAAACTAGTTAGAAGGTAATGCTATTCTCTTAATGAAGTCATGACAACCTAAAACCAGATTGAACAATTAAGCCTCTCCAACACGTGGAAGACCTTGGTAATGCCAAAGTGGTACTGCTTGTGAAAAGGATAGGCGTAGAACAAATATTGGATAACAAGCAAAGAGAAGGCTAACTTGCTAGTAATGTGTCTTAGGCTATCAGGATATTTATTGTCATTTATATGTTTATCTTTATTTTTTAAATAAGCCATTTATTTTATTTTGTTATTATTGGTCTTTTAATATGATCAAAGGATTCCATGAATAGTTTGTTCTTTCTTATCTCATCAAAATGCGTGACTATAGTAGTATAACCATAAGATGATAGGAATATTATTCTAAACTATCTCTAGTTACTCATTATATAAAATGATAATGAATTAAGACTAATATGTTGATTGATTGATGATCATGTTTTACTAATCATAGATATGAGCTATCAAGTTACTGCATAGATGCATGTAGGAGTACATAGTATTGGATTGACCCATCATGAGAGTACCATATGGATCTATGTCACAAGAATTCTCATCACAGTATTTTTTTAGTCCTTTGACCTGATGACATCATGGATCTCTATATAGTGATTTCCATGTTTTGACTCAGCTCTTCATTGTCTTAAATCGGATGATTATAAGGTTGTGATTGGATATGGAATAAGTTATATGTAGAGCTATGAGCATTCATGAAGATATTATTAATTCGAGAGAGATATCTTTAGGGTTTCTTGAAGATTAAGACTGTGAAAAAATGCATGGTCATGCTCAAATGGATTGATAAGGAGTTATCCATGGCATTTATTTAAGTCAATCAAACTTTAGGATTAAAAAAACATGTGATTAAACAATATAAGAGTAACATGATCTATGCCTTATATTTAATCAGATATCATGTGATAAAGGGACTTAATAGCTTATTGTTTAATAGGTAAAGTCATATCACCGATCTTCGCTTAATTTGAATAGGCACTATGTCTTGCTAGAGCCCACTTATGTCTTGTAAATTGGAAAAAGGGTTTTGGACATGCTGCTAACATTAAGTAAACTTATAAGGTTGTACACAAAGAATGAACCAAATTGGTCATGGGTTTAATTCTAGCAAGAATTTTTTAATTAGTTATTAATCTTAAATAGCTTAGAATAATATATAATAATCTTCTTATTTCAAAGAGGATGATTAAAAGAAAGTATCTTTTAAAATAGGATACCCTAATTAGATTAAGAATCCATATATTGTTAATATCCTTTTTGAAAGGATATTATTATCATTATATTAAGATGCTTATAGTTTGATATGCCTTGTCACACCCCCACAAAGTACCCTAGTAGTATCAATGCACCATGTAACAAACTGGAGTCATAAACATTTATATTGATCATTGAGGCTTCCAAAAAGGTACATGAACATCGTACACATAAATAACTCCATGGCATGGATAGTTATAACAGGATCGAAAGGTTGTTTAGAATAAGAGATATTGCATATATGTGTCATATATGAGAATAACATTACATACAACTTACAATAAATGTCTAACTATTACATCATAACTGTCTAAATATTAGCTTGAGATTATTTCTTTACACATAATCCTATAATCTCTCCAGCCCTTGTCTTGACTTCAATACTAACTTATACCAGCACCAACTTATGGACATAGGTCACCTCTAATGATTCCTGTAACCAAACAAATCCATAGGACGGTGAGCAAACCACGGCTCAGTGAATAACTAGATCTCAACATATATCAAACAAAATCAATCAAGTTTGTTTAACAAATATATGCAATGTAACAGTCAACCATATGTAATAGATACAAGCTTAGATAACCAAAATCCAAATAGAGTGTAGATTTCTACCCTCTCACCGAGGTTTAAGGAACCAGTCAACAAGTAATCACTATCCAAGAGAGACCAAGAATTAGGAAAGAAGAAATATTAATTGTCTTCTCTTGTCGGTTTATATTTATGTGTCTTATTCTCAACTTAACCTTAGAACTTTGAAACTCCACTAAGTATTAGCCATTTCATATCAATACCACAAGCGAAGTTCCTTTGAGTGCCTGCTTAGTTCATGTGGAATCATACAAAATAATGGTAATGTTATGTAAAACCAAACTTTCATTTCTCTTTACTGGAAAAACTCATCATTACCATAGAATCGAAAATGCTAATATGTAAGATGATTATCGTTTAAATGTAATTTATGCAGTCATTGAATGCATGTCTCTTTAATTTAATGGTTGATTAAAATTTATTCTCGATTACTTAATGATCATACAATTCTCTTATAATCCTTAATACACATTACACAATCAGTATCAAGCAAATGGTTATCACTTTTAATATTGAAACTTGTCACTCATTCAAACACTATACAGCATGCATCATTCTTAATCCCCATATAGATAGTCAGCTTCAATGATACTTTAGAACATATGCTACTATATTGTAGACACAATTAATGTGAAAAGCATGGTTTTCAAATTTGAGTTTCTACCTAGAATCACTAAAGAGTTCGTAGAATCAGAACATAAAATTGAAATGTAGAATCATGAGATTCTACATCATAAGATTCTACAACTAATTTAAATTTGCTTGCAAAAACCATCGATGTACTTACTAAACTAATAAAACTTTAAATAAATTATGAAAATAAAGAATTTAATATTAATTTAGTTACATAAAACCAAAATTTAAGTTTTACCAATGATAATTCACATGCTATCATTAATATATTTAGTGTAATTTTATAATTAAAATAATTATTTTTATTTAATGATAATTCATAATCTACAATTATTAAGATATGTTACAAATCATTTAAATTATCATGTGTGAGTTTAGTTTTGTGTAGTAATGAACATTTTCATGTTTACTATATATTTGTAGAAAAAAATCATAGGATTTATCGTAAATATATTATATATAGAAAATTATTTTAAAAAAGGAAAAAATATAGTACTATATATATTAGTTTATTTTTCATTCAAATTGTTCAAAATATATCGGAGTATATAACCTAAAAGAAAATAACTCTCTGAAAAATACAAAAAAAAAAAAGAAATAAAAGGAAAAAATATTAAAAAAAACTAAAATTAAGTTAGATTAAGATAAATATCAAGAACCAACCCCAAAAACCCTAAATTTAAATATATTAAATTGATTGCATTTTAAAAGTTCAAATAGAAAAAAAAATTGTAAAATTACAACTTTATAATTTTACTATGATTCTACTTACGATTCCACTACTGATTCTACCACTGATTCTACTAATTCTACTTACGGATTCTACAATTCTACTTACGAGTTTACTCAAAAAATGATTTTGTATGTGAGTTGAATCGAAATCTCATCATCAACTTGTAAACTCGTAGAAACGTACGAGTTGACTCGCGAGTTTGACAACCATGGTGAAAAGAGCAAAATCACTCACCTATGCATATTTGCTTAGTCGCTGTAATAGTCTATTAGAAAATTTGAATGATGATTTATCATTCCTATAAGATAACAACATATATCTTACTAACATTATGACTAAATAATAATTCTTATTAGTACCTAAGTGTCTTAAATCCATGTTGTAATTTCCTTAATTTATTTGTCTTTTTATCACTTGGAAAAAAAAAGTTGTTATAATTTTACAAAATTTTATTTATGAAAGTAAATCGTAGGTGTGATTGAGACAGTGGGTAAACAGGGTAATTGATCGTGGGTCTTTGTGTGTCGTATAACTTTAACCATAGGATCAACCGTGGGCATGACCTATACCGCGATTGAAGCTATATTCAAGTTTTAACTTTTGCTCGATTTCAATCATAGATACTCAGTGTCAACCATGGATTGTAATTGCGAGCACAATTATGACCATGATTTGATTCATAAACTAAACAATAGATGTAATCTACTTCACTTAACAAACTATACTCCTCCTAGATTAATCCGCAAGTTATAGTACAACCAGGATTGATCTAGTGTAATTACTTCATGTTTATACACGACATATACTACGACCGTGATCTGTATAACAACTTCAAACACAACTATGGGTCTGTTTGTTTTGGCTTTTTTCCGGCAGATATAGACACTTTTTCAAACTTTTTGCTAACAAATTATTTATCAAGAAATAAATATAGATAAAAAAAAAAGTTGACAGTTCTCATCAAAAGATCAAATAGAACAAATATAGATAAAATTTAGATGCAAATCGGATATATTTACACATATCATTTTAAAAAAAGATACAGATACAGATGAAAAACAGACAATCCAAACAGACCCTATATTTAGCAAGTTTAGCAGTTAAACTTAGATCCATCATTCTTTTATCTAACTATTGTAGTTTTTCTTTATTCTACTACATGAACTGTAAGCCCTAAGTTTTTCGAGAAATCAAGCTTAGAAAATAGAATTTAAAAAATTTATATATTTTGAATATGAGTGTTAAAATGAATGGAATGTTAAATAAAATCAATTACGATACCTTTTATAAAATAGATCTAATAGGAATAGAAGTTCAAAATTTTTAATTGAGTTATTTCAAGTTGTTTGTCAACTAAATTATGTTTTCAAAGTCCACTAGAAATTTAAATTTCATAAATTTAACTCCTAAATTATCAAGAATTTCAATATGGATTCTAATAAGGAATTATCTAATTATATTGAATGTATAAGCTAAATTTTTGCTAAACTTTGTATTGATTTCAAGAAATAGATTATTTTAATCCATAAGATGAATAGACGACTATTAGTGTTTTAAACTAAGCTAATTTCTGCAAAAAATAAGTCCTTGAGCCCACCACAACTATTGTGCAACACCACATACTTAATAATTTTCAAATACCTTAAAAGTCAAAATTTTCCTTTATATATATATAGATGTAATCAACTTCAAAGGCAAAAATTTCATTCCTTTTTCCTTCTCCAAACCGATGTTTTATACACACATACGCTCCACATCTTCTTCCATTCCTCTGCATAAATCATCAAGAAATTCAAGCTAAACTTTCATCACCAAGCCAAGGCACAAGTAGGTAAGTTAACTATTGGTTTCACTTTATCACTTTTGTTTAATGAGTAAGTGTATGTTAGAGTTCTTGTAAGTTATTGTTATATATATAGGATTGTTATGAGTTTTGTTGTTAGTTATGTGAAGTAGAGTTTTAGAGTGATGGTTTGAAGTCCAAAAGCATGGATGCTATGGACTATAGTTGGTTAGTTGAGTTGGTCTAGAGAGGGCTAAATATTGAAAGATATGAAGGAGTGGGAGGTGAAAATGAGTCTTGTATATGGATGTTAGAGTGTTCAAGATGATAACAAGTCCTTTAAAGTTAGTTGAAATGTGTAAAATTGTAAGGTATAGAAGTGTGTTTCACTACTGGATGAGCACGAAGCATGGTAGAGGGACATGGTGGGATCTATGAGTACATTTGGGTGGATACGCCCCACCATATGGGGTGTGGCAAGAGGTATGGTAGCCCCTGTATCCATGCCTGGGTTGATATACCCTTCCATATGGGGTGTGGCAGGGAGCGTGGTGACTTCTGTTCACCAGCCCTATTGTTAAGCCTGTCCATACGAAGTGTGGTATTGGGAGATGTGACCTCTATGCCTCACCTTGCTCCATACGCCCATTGATACAGGGCATGGCCATAGGTATATGGCCTTTGGTCTGTGTTTTTGTCTCCTATAGCTCTAAGATATTGTTTAATCCTTCTTTACCTTATTATATAGTTAGTAATACAAGTTTTCTATCTTACAAGAGCCCTATATCAAGACCCAGATTTTTCAAGTGATTATTACGATGATTGAGGCGATCTCCAATGGTGAGTAACTTAAGTATTTTCACTTTGTTTGTGATTATATAATAGTAAAATATAGTATAAACACGAGTGAAATGGATCAAGTGCAGGGGGTTGGGAAATCTTATATGCTATGTGTTGTATGAATGAATCACAAATCTTAATTTTCAAAGTGACAATTAATTGCTTGAAAATAAATGTGTAGTTGAAATGATTAAGATCTGAAGTTGGTGTGATCGCTAAATAATATGAAATAAAGCTTACTAGGATCTTAAATTTAAACTGACATGCATTCCATGACATCATAATTGCATTGGCATGGTATTCATATCACGTAATAACATTTAGATTTTGTGGTAATTCTTGTTGAGTCCAATGGATCTAGTTAAGATTACCATAAGGTTTTCAGCTTCACAGGAGATAAGTAGGCTTCAAAGGAAGTCACCAATGTTGGAGTTGGCTTTAGAGTGTTAATACTTAGTAAGAATTCCAAAGTTTTAAGAGAAGTGGAGAGTATACATTATAACTATTTATAAATAGTAAATGAGATTGAAAGAGTTCTCCTTCTTTATTTTTGGGATTGTCATGAGCATAAAATACTTAATTGATCCTTCAACTCCCAGGGGGGGTGTAAATCTCCATACGTTTAGATTTTGGTGATCCAAACCATATTTGTGACATATGTTTGGTGGATGCATTGCATATGATTGTTAACTAAACTTGTTTGATATTAATAAACTATGTTGACATTCTATTACTTACTGAACTTTTTATTGCTCACACTCCTTTATATGGTTTTTTTTATAGGAATATAAGCAAGAAGACCAAGACCAAGACTAGGTGTGAAAGTTAGAATAGAAAGGACTTACATATCCATGTTTGGGAGGAAGACCTTGTTATGTAATAGAGACTTAGAGTGTGATGTTTGTAGTAGTGTAAGTTAAGTTTTGTTTCTCTTGTAAATTCTTTTGTAAAAGTGTTCCGCTGAAGCCTTGAAGACCATGGATGTAATAGTTAAGTGATGACCTAGACTTTGTATTATTATCTTTACTTATGACTTATATATAAACAATATATTTCTCATTCTAATCAACCTTCAATCCTGTTTTATTTGTCCACTCCATACAGGGAATGTTAGTTTTATAGTACTTATATAACCTTCTGGAGACCTCAGTTAGTTACATGGGGTATCGTTACAACTAGGGTACCCTATAGAAGTATGATAGAAGTTGCTTTTAGAGCATTGTTGAAACATTAAGAAAGAACTTGTATATATATAAGACTCCTATAAGAATCTTTTTGTTTAGATTGAGTAGAATCTAAGTGATAAAGAGAAGTAAGTTTAGATCTAGGTGAATGACCTAGATATAAGTGGTTAGAAATTAAAGTGTTGTTTATGTTTTATTATGATTGAATACATGTTATCTATTATGTATTAATATTGATTGAATGTGTAGTACATAACAAAAGTTTCAATGTTTATAATGATGTAGTTGATTATATGGAAATTGACTTTAGCAGACGCAAAAGGAGAGTAAGGAATGCTCAAGCTCTTACACCAGCGCTTCAGTTTGAAGCCTAGACCTGCTAAGCAGAGGCAACCCAAACCATAGAATATACCTCCGCTACCACCACATAGATTAGAAGATATCTTATAATCCATTCAATAACACAATGCCTTGATTTTACAAGTTTTACAAGGGGGTCAACAACTTGAAGTTACACCCCAAACTGCTCTAGCTGAGGCACCTGTTGCATCTCCTATGGCATCTCAAGGATCTAGGACTTATAACCCACTAGTTCCACCACTTGCTACTATGCATGAAGAAGTGAATCAGTTTGTGGAATCTATTAAGGAAAGTCAAGCACTACCTCTAGCTCGACATGAAATGACAATTCCTCCTCTTCATGTACTTCAGCCACGAAGGAATCTTCTACCTAAGTTTATCAAATGCAATAAGTACTTTGAGGGCTCAATGGGAAAACCTGAAGAAGCTGAGGATTGGCTATCCCAGGTGGAAAGGTCTTTCAATGTATTTCAGGTGTCCGACACTTTTAAAGTTTCATATGGGATGCATTTATTGAGATTAAGAGCTTAGTTATGGTGGATTCTAAGGAAAGATCCCTAAGCCGACCTGTGACATGGGAAGTTTTCATAAGGGAATTATTCAAAAGAATATTTCCCTATAGTTTGAGAGCTAAGTATAGTATGAATTTAATGATTTGGCTCGAGGAAATTGAAGTGTTGATGAGTGTGAAAATGAATTTTAATCGATTGCTCTAGTTTGCTCCTACAGCCTATAAAAATAGTGATGAATTGAAAAGGTAGGTGTTTATGGCAGGCTTGGAGCCGCATTATCAAAGGAGATTAACAGATCTTGAAATTGATGATTTTTCTATGTTGGTGGAGAAGGCCTGAGTTACAGAATGAGCGAAAATGTATGAATCTGAAAGATATAAAAAAAGAGGCCAAGTGTTTGGAAACAGATCTTATGATAATATTGGTATGGGTTCTTCTTCCAAAAAGGCTAAGTTTTCTAAGCCTGTGAGAGCATCGAAGGGGGTAAAGTCTGGAAGAAATAATCTTATTTGTTGGAAATGCAAGGAATCTCACTATCTTAGAGATTGTCCTCAACTTAAAAATTGATGCTATTATTGTGGAGAACCCGGACACATGATTGGAAATTGCCTTAAGAAATCTGGGACCACATGTTTTATCTATAACAAAGTAGGCCATGTATCAACCAATTGTCCTTAAAGGACTCAAAGTGAAGGATCTAAACAAGTTAAAGAATCTAGTAGAGCAAAAGAAAAGAAAAGCGAAAACAACCAAGGAAATAAGCCCATTGGATCCAGGAGGATATTCGTAATGCATGGAGCTCCAATGGTTGAAGAATTTGATAAGGAGTATGAAATAGATGGGATGGGGAACCCCAGTTTGACTGCATGTATGTATCTAAGTTTGATTTATAAGTTTTGCCATGCATGTTTGTTAGATGAGTTGAGTAGAATTTTATAGAATCAGAAGTAATTAGAGTTATATGCTAAATAGGAACAATCTAAGTGAACAATACACCTACATATGCACTGTTTGATACCGGTGCTATGCATTCGTTTATCAACACCAATTCAATCGAAAGAGCTAGATTTTGTTCTGAATCTATGAAAAAAGGTTTGAGAATTTCAATTCGGACGGAGGAATGGTAATTACTCAAGAAGTTATGAAGGATTGTCCTTTGGAAATTAATAGTCAGAAAACTACTACTTATCCCATTAGAGCTGAAAATATAGGCCGCAGCCCACGGGCCAGCCCGCCAACCCACTTAAAAAAGCTGGTTGCTACCAAAATTTTTTGACTCGTTTAAAAAAGGGTCGAATTGGTCCAGTTTGTTTAACCTGCGGGCTATAGCGGGCCGGGGACCAACCCGCAAAAAAAAAAAAAAGGGGATAATAACAACAACAACAACAAGAGGAGAAGTTTAAAAATAAGAATAATATAACATCTTAGTGGTTATTTATGTATGTTATGGAAAAAATTGATTGATACATGAACCACAAGTATTATAACATTTTTTAAAATATATATTTATTGATTTAAACATAATATGGTATTTAATAAATCATTTTAAAAACTTATTTTTATATATAGTAATCAAAATAGCAATAAAATTAGTCGTTAATATATATCAAACCTTAAAATATATAAGTACTCTAATTTTCACATAAACCAACATTAAAAAATAATTTTGGCCTGCAGGCTATTCCATTTAACCCCCGAACCAATGAGGGCTAGGCTCAAGCCGAGAAAATTTGGCCCGTTTAAAAGCGAGCCAAATTGGCCCGACCCGTTTACCCATTATTTCCAGCTCTAGATCTTACAGTAGTAGATATGCAAAAGTACAGTATTATCTTGGAATGACATGGATGACAGCATCAAAGGTAAAGTGAATTGTCAGCTTAAGACAATTTCATTCGTCAATAATGAGAAGAAAAGAGTTGTGTTTATGGAAAAATGATTGGAAATAATAAAAAAGAGATGAGGACTATTGAAGAACACTGAGAAAAAGTTGATGAGTCGGACGGAAGTGTGATTTATTCGATAAAAGAAGAACAAAACAAGTTAGATATCCAGAATATTCGGGCAATATACGAATTCTTAGATGTTTTTCCAGATGATTTACCTGGTTTACCCCCTTACAGAGAGGTTGAGTTTACAATAGATTTAATTCCTAGAACTACATTGATATCAAAGTCTCCTTACAAATGGGATATTTGTATGCTATAAACCCCCAAAGTTTTGTAATCAATTAAGCTTAAACTCTAATTAGAAGGTCAACTGGAAATCCTAAAGTCAACAAAACCCTAGTCAAACGTAACCATTCAAATCCGGCAATCCCATTTAAGAAACCCTAAGAAAGTAAGTAAGAGAATTAGTATTTAGAATAGTTCGTAATAACATGAGAAAGCTTAAAAGTATCAGATTAGTTAAACCGCGATTCGTTTTGAGCACGATCGGACATAGTTTTTGAAAAGCGTGTCCCATAACAACCATAACGGTTTTCACAAGAATGTTGAGCAAAACATTGTAATAATGGACAGATTTTAAGATTATATCTCATAAATCTTGTTATGCAAAAATATTATAGCTACTAAAATCTAACCACTGGACTACATCAAATTTCTTAATAAAAATTCAAAACTATTATTATTATTATATTATATATTATATTATTATTATTATTATTATTATTATTATTATTATTATCACCATTGCTACCAACACCACTATCATCATTACCACCACCTTGCTACCATAAAAAGATATAATAAATTCTTGGACTATACTAAGAATTTTAAATAAAATAGGATTAATGTTATGAGTGGTACTTAAATTTTGGCATAAATTGCATATAGTTACTTGAACTTGAAAACTGATTAATTTAACACATAAAAGAACTTTTCGTATATACTAGTAGTAATCTACTAAATTGGTTAACATCATCATACTACGTGGCATTTTTAACCAATATGATGAAGGTAATATTAGCATGCATAAAAAGTTATTATGGGTACTAAAATAATCAATTTCAAAGTTCAAGTATCTAATTGTATATTTTTTGAAAAAAATTTAGGTGCTATTCATGACATTTATCCAATAGAATAAAAAAAAAGTGTACTATACTACTTTTCTTGATCCTTTATTATTTTTATCGAGTAAATTATACCAAAATGTTACAACGTTTGAAAGTAAATTCATTTTAGGTCACAACTTTTGAAAGTAAATTCATTTTAGGTCACAACGTTTGAAAGTAAATTCATTTTAGGTCACAACGTTTAGAGAAGTGGGTTAATTGAAGTCACTATTGACACATGTCAATAAGAGAAATATTTAATTAAAACTCGAAATGCTCTTCTTTTAAAGCCCCATTAACATATATCAATAGGAGAAATGCTTAATTAAATCTCATAAAATACTTTTCAAAACATTATGACTTCTTTTAAACCTTTCAAAATATTGTGACCTAAAATGACCTTATCCCCAAGCATTGTGATCATCTGGTATAATCTACCCTATTTTTATTATCATGAATTATGCCAAAATGCATTAACGCATTTGTACATAATTCAATTGTAGTTTAAAAGATGAAGCTATATGGTATATGTATAATATGGTGGCTTCTATAAAAAGCCACTTACCATGTGAGAGGAACTTAAAACCACAATTAATGGCTGTATATATATATTTAGGAGATGCTCTTACTTGCGTCTTTAATAGTTTTAGTTACATTTTTCTCTTGGTTTTATTTTAGGAATAATGTTACGAAGGGTATTTGATTTTTAGCAAAATATGCAATTAGATACCTAAAATTTGAAATTGATCAATTTAATACCTAAACTTTGAAAACAATCAATCTGGTATATGAAAAACTTTTAAATTGATTAATTTAATACATGAAACTATAAGGATGAGCAAAAAAACCAATAAAAATGAACCATTTTGTAACCAAATCAAACCAAACTGAAAATACGGTTTTTTATATAATTTAGCTTAGAGAATTCCCAATCCAAACCAATCTGCATATTTACAACTGGTTTTGAAGAATAAACTAAATCAATCCATACAATCAAACCAAACTATTTTAGAAAAATATAATATCTTACTTGTAACTAAAATTTTTTTATGTTGATTAATTAGAGGAAGTATATTTTCTTATTGTTTCATTATAATATTTATTAGTTGATGAATATTGATCAATGTTAATTTATTCTTCTTGCTTTTTTTTTTAATCTTTAACTCTACGAAGTATAGACTTTATTTATTTAGTTATGATTTTTATTATGTATTAAATGTTCAATGTAATTTTTTATGAATTACTTTCATTGGTATATGATTGACTTGATGGTTTTATAAGATTATGGATTATGGCTCATTTATATATTAGTTAGTAAATGTACTTTGGTGGTTGCTATCTTGATAGTAATTGGATGATTTTATAGAAGATTATATGAATATGATAGTTTATGAAATATTTTGTTATGATGTGCATTTTGAACTTTGTAAAGATATCTTTGTTCAATTTTTTTTTTCTTTCTGCATCAATCATTTTTCCCCTTAAAAAGTTAGAACAATTATATTATATATATAGTTATATTTAAGGTTGTTGTCATAAATGATACCTAAATTTTAACAAAATATACAATTAGTTATCTAAAATTTGAAATTGATCAATTTAATACATAAACTTTGAAACTGAAAAATTTACAACCTGAAAGAACTTTTCATATATGTTAACAGTATCTCTATCAAGTTTTTAAGTATTAAATTTATTTTTTCAAAGTTTTTCAGGTACTAAATTGATCAATTTCGAAGTTCAGGTACCAAATTGATCACTACTAAAGTTTAAGTACCTAATTGCATATTTTGCCAAAGTTCAAGTACCATTTGTGACATTATCCCTCATATGTATATATCCATTCTGCAGCAACAATGTCAATTATCTTCATGTCAGTCTTTTACTTATAAATTTTTCTCTCTGTTTTTTTTTTATATTAAATGTTTGAGTTTTTGCATAAATGTAAAATATTAGAACAAATTTTCTTTTTGAATTAGAAATTTATTTTAATCTGCAATTCAAATAAAACCAAACCATTATTTTATATTTTGAAAATTTCTCAATCCAAACTAAACCATTAATTAGAGGTTTGGTTGGGAATAATAAAAAATCAGACTATAAATTATGGTTTTGTTTGATTTTACTAAAAACTAAACCAAATTAATTCGTGCCCACCCCTACCTAAAAGAATTTGATGGAGGCACTATTGGAGTATATAAAACAAAATTTAGTTACTAAATTAATCAATTTCAAAATTTTGTCAAAATTTGAATACTATTCACATTAAATGGATATGCACTAAAAAACTAACAAGCTTAAAGCACCTATTCATTTCCTCACTACTTTCCTAATTTTGTGCCGAAGTTGTGCTTCGTTTCCCTACTTTCACAAGATAAATTACATAGCCATTATTTATTCAATATAAATGGCTTAATATAATATATATATATATAAATATATATAGATATTGAATCTCCAATAACACCTAGTCCTTGGACAAGAAAATAATAATGAATAAATGCTACGTCTTAGCATCGGCCATCGAAATCATCTATAATTTAGAAATTTGATAATTGAGATATTACTATTAATATATATATGTGTATATATGTATGTATCTATCACTATCAACGGCCTTAAACAACGAGAAAATTCACAGCAGTGTCAAATATCAAGAACCCAAAAAAATAAATAAAACACATCTTAACCACATTCAGGTTTCTCATGGCAGGAATCTTCCAATCCATTCTCTCTCCTCTCTCTCTCTCTCGCCCAAGAAGAATACATATTGCATTAAGACAACGGAAAGCAAACCATCTTTCTTCATCAAACATTGGCTATATATTGCTTTGCCACCGTGAGCATTTTCAGGATATCTCTCACAGTAGAAAGCGATAAAGGGCATGAAGAGATCATAAAAAATACCAAGTTGTTTAAACAATATCGTTTAAACAAGAAATTGTGTCAAAAATGATACTTGAATTTTCATATAAAGTTCAATTAAATACATGAAGTTTGGTTTTGAACAATTTAATACCTGAAGCAAGTTTTTACGTACTTTTTTCTATCTGAAGTTTGATTTTGAACAATTTAATATCATATGTAAGTTTTTGCACACACTTTTAATCTATGGCAAGATACTCCCTATGATAATAATTTTTTTTTTTAAAATACACATATGCTACCAAATGTTGGTTCCCTGCGATAGCCTAGCTACAGTAATAGGCTTAATTTTTTGTAATGTTTTCTATATGAAGTAAGTTTAATCAAGAAGGAAAATATATGCGAAAACTTGTTTTATGTACTAAATTATTCAGATTCAACTTCAGGTACTTGATTTAACTAATTTTTAAAAAAATTCAGGTACCAAATTGTTCAAAACTAAATTTTAAATATTTAATTGAATTTTATGCGAAGTTGAAGTACCATTTTTTATATTAACTCTTTATGCGATGCCTTCCTAAGCATGTTCAGAATGTCTGTCAGCAATAGTATAAGGCAATCATGGGCAATAAGAATATTAAAAATCAACATGTTGTATAGAGTGCTTAAACAAAAATCCTTATTTAGTGCTTTACACATAACCCATCCTGCGCACTTATCACCTTCCATGTTTGTTGCCACACCATTCACTTCCACTATCACTATTGCTGCCTTAAGGTATAACGCTTTTATTCCCATCAAATCACATAAACCTAATAAACATGTACATTCCTAATCACAAAGAGCAAAACACTACACTACCTTTATTCTAATAAACAAACATTTCATATGAAGTTTAGTACTGTTAGGGAGCTATTAAATATTGGGAAAACTTTTAGAAAACATTAATCTAACCCTTTTATTAGTCGGACAATTATATTTATTATACAAAACTGTCCATCATTCATGGGTAAAAACCCTTTTTCTTCTTTTTGTCGTTTTTGCTAAAGCCAATCAAAAGGACCACGTTTATGACAACTTGCTTTGAGCATAGTATTAGAAGAGATGTTCCTGAATCTTGAGTCTAAATTTTGCACACTCATTTCGACTTGAATTAAGTGTAAGTATTAAATTTAATATATGAACTTTATACAAAAATTTAATTTAATATCTTAATTTTAAAATGATTAGTTTAATGCTTAATTAAATTTTATATGATTATTTTTATTACTTTCTTAATATCGTTAACTTTAGTTGCTGACTTGAAGGAGACAACTTATTATTGAAAAATTATTACTTCTCTTAATATTGTCTAGTATTGATAGGTCATTTTTTCTACATTAGAAACAAAACAAATGACGATAGTAAGGTAATGAAAATAGCTATGAAATTTTTTTCATTAGATATCAAATTAGTCACTTTGAAGTTCAATACTAAATTTGATAGTTTCGTTTAAATTAATTAAATCAACTAATTAATGAATTTTAATCAAAATCTCAACCTAAAATAGAAGAAACTGGAGAGTATTATATGATAATATAATGTTCTATTACCGTCTCAATTTCTTAATAAGTATAACAATATGTTTTTACGACAGTTGTAGCATGCTCCAAGAGTTTAGCGTGTGCAGGTGAAATGATAAACATATATAGATTATAAGTATAATTTGCTAATCAATTGTGAAGTGATTGGCCGAAAGGACCACAGAAAAGACAAAAAAAACAGGAATCCTAGCCAGCAAGCACTACTGCACTAGCACAAAATGCAACACAAGAAACAACAGCATAAAAAAATATATATATATATATAATTAAATAACGCTTTGTTATTTGTCGTCCTGGTGGATCCATAAAGGTATCATGATAGATAATCCTGAAGTACGGATGAACTTGCTCCTTCCTTGTTTGATCTTCAAGTACGGGTATGTTCTTGATGAGAATAGCAAACTGCTTGGCTATCAGCTTTGCCTTCAATTGAGAGACCTATTTGTATATTTTTCTTAATAGGAAATTAGTGTCAATTAATAAGATCATATTTTATACAACTTATTGATGATCAAAAGAGTTAGAATGGATATTTGTTTTGATTAAATTTTATGTTTCAGGATTAATTTGGATAAAGAAATCAAAACAAGAGAATTTGAATCAAAAATAGAAAAAATTGAAGTCAAGGCCGGCAATTCAACATTCAAAGCTGCCGGCGTTCAGACGGCGTAAAACTTAAGGCTGCTGCAGCACTACCAGCTTTGCCAAGCATAACTCTCCACTACATTGTAAGCCGCCTCAAAGCTGCCGGCGTAGAAGATGAAGAAGCCAGCGTACATGAAGGCCGGCAGCCCAGAATTGAAACATCACCAGCTTTGAAGGAGTTACATTATAAGCCGGCACTTAAGCCGCCGACGTTGAGGCAACGTACATCATAGATCTGAAACGACATGAAGATATCAAACGCGTTGAAGAAATTGAAGAGACAAATCTGTTGGAGTGTCTACACCGGTGCCTAAGCCGCCAGCTTTGGGACAGCGTTCGTTATAAATAGGTGCAACGCTTCATTTCTGATCACATACGCCGGCTAGATCTACATTTAAGCCGCCGGCGTAGAAGCGGCCTACATGTGTAACTGATATTGAAGGCTGCCAGTACACTGCCTGCGCAAAGGAGAAATTGAAGATACACTGCCTATAAGTCGCCGGCGTAGGATCTATAACTGCCGGCGTACAAAGTGAAACAGCAAAGTTCATTTAATGTCTTGCACGAAATTTTTCCTATAAATAAGAGGTCTTCTCCTCACTTTCAGAATCATCCAATCAAAGAGAAATACACAACTCCAAGTAACTCTAAATCATACTACAATACATAGATTAGAATTAAAGCATTCCATAGAGATTTTTAAGAGAAATTGAAGTTGTTCAAGAATTTGCAAGTGAAGCTTTGATATATTGAATTGGAGATATCTGATCTTTTTCCTTTTATGCAATTCATATATCTGAATATTTTGATCACAATGAAATCATTTGCAATTTCTTATCTGATTGTTGAATCAGCATCCATGAGTAGCTAAATTCTTTTTGTGGGAAGTTGATGAAGCTTTAAACATGCTAAAATGATCTTTGAATCCATGTTATAAGATAGTTAGAATCATGAGATATTCATATTGAGTTCTGATTATTCATCATATCTTTGGTGTATAAGAATTCTAATAACTCGGAAGGGAAATTAGGATTCATATGAATTCATAAATTAAGATTAAATTACAATTGCGGAAGCGGCGGACTTTAATCTAATTTAGAAATTGTCCATGAATATTAATACAATGTTTTATATTGATTTCTCATTAAGGAATTAGGGGATGTTAATATAAAGTATTAGTCAATTATAGAATCGGAAGGTTTATAATTGTAATTTTGATTCCACCAATAATTTATTTAGCGGAAGCTATTGAATTGTTTTTGTGGTTTAAAAGGTTTTTAAACTCTATTTTTAAATCTTGACAATTTCTTATAAATATCCATGAATCTAATTATCATTATAACATGACTTCAAGTTGATTGGCAATAGTTTAAAGTGGATTATGCTCCTTCCCACATTTTTCTAATATATCACTCTCTTCAAAAACTCATTGCATTCATATAGATACTTAATTTAATAATTTAGTTTAATCTTAATCTAATCATTTGAAAAGATCAATTGCCTAGATATTAGCATTAGTTGATAACTGTCCAGTAGTTAATAGATCTCCGTGGGATGGACACTTGACTCATGCTATATTACAATAGAAAGCCCAGTATGCTTGCTGGAATAGATGCTTTGAAAATTTACTACTAATTATAGCACATCATCAATACAAAGTCAGTAGGTTGTAATCATAAATGACACAAATTCGAACTGCTTTTCTATACAAAGAAATGAAATTGTTTTAAGCATATAGGTCGTCCGTCTCCAATCAAGTGAGGAGTGTTATTATATAAATATAATAGTCAACACCATATCTATAAGTTTAAGTTTTTAGACTAGATAGTTGTGATGCTTACTTTAACATAATATCAAAAAAAAAGGTTATAAGTCGAACAAGTAAAAAAATCAAAGTCTTGCCCCACGAGTTAGGGAGCATTATGAAATAAATATAATGGTCCATATCATATCTACAAGCTTAAATTTTTAGATTAGATGATTGTTTCGACAAGTTAAAAAATCAAAGGCTCAATCCATGACTGAGAGAAGTATTATGATATAAATATAATAGTGCACATTATATCTAGAGCTTAAATTTTTAAATTAGATGATTGTGATGTTAACTTTGACATCTCTACAATAGTAATGTGTAATAACAAATTAGCCAAAATATTTTCATTCATATTAATTGGATGTTTGTGCAGAAAGTTGTTAGTGTGAGTACTTGTAGTCATTATATTGTTTACATGTGTTAGTGACAGAATTAGCATCAGAGCAAGAAGCAGTTGAATTCATTGGCAGTAGAGCAGAGGCAGGAGGTCTTATTTAGGTTCTGTTATACTGTGTTAGTCACTGATTGGAATTTATATAAATGGGCATTGGACACTTGTATTCATCAGAGATCACAAAATAAAAAGTCTCATTTCATTCCATTGTTACATCAAGGCTTGCTTTGTTTGTTCTGTTACATTTTCTTCCATCGTCTTGATCTCTGCAGCACTAGATATATATAAATCATGGAGCTCAAGTGGTTGATTGTGAAATTTCTTGTTTGAAGAAGATTTTGGTAAAAGCTACGTAAGAAGTAAGACAAAAAATATCATTTCAAGACGAATTCGAGATTACCCCAACATATCAGAAAAGTTCGCACTGTTGATAGTAGCGTTTTCCTTTACATTGTCATCAGTAGCAGCAGCAGGGGGAAGAGCCGTTAAAAGCACTATACCAACAAAACTAATGTCCCAAACGCCACACCATAAAGCAATAAAAAGGTATCACAAAACACTTTATTAAAATGAAATACGCAATATGCAAGATGAACCAAAATAAATCTCCTCTACTTAAAAATAAAGTAGGTGATCTTACTACAAAACCATGTTAAATAAAGTCCAAGCACGGTTGGTGAGAAGCAGATCTTAAATAATGTTTAGTGGTGTAAGTATTGAGGTCAAAGGCTTCATATCAGTAATATTATACTTTATATTATTTGTATAATTATCCATCAAAGAGTGTCATACCTTAAAGAGTCCACAGCATAGCGTCCCAAGTTTTTAGCTAAATTGTTATTAAATGTACCAGCTTCAATCAATCAATTTGAGCAGCTCTGAGATATCTATAAGGAGTCATGTTATAGACCATCAAATATACAAGAGCCACATTATTTGAAATATTTCAATGTGGCTAGACTGCACGATTTGATATCTTAGAGACATACATGATGAATCCAAGCAGTTAAATTCAATGGGGTCATTCCAGACAGAATGTTGACCTCAGTAATCAAGACCTTCAGTAAACATCATCTAGGATGAACTTAAAACATTTAGGTAAAACAGAAGCTGGATTTTTTTTAGTCGGATTGTTTATTTTTTATTTAGTATCTCATTTGCATTTGTATGATCAATATACGAGTAATTGTGGTAAAAACCACAATCCACAAAATGCTGGATACTAAGAATAATGCATCTATGTAGTATGTGTAGAGACAGATAAGAGGATATACATGCACGAGTGGGCAATAATGATATTGATGTGGATATAGATATATATGTGCGTCTGCAAATTAGTCATAAAAAGTAGCAAAAAGCAACATAAATCCGAAATGTAAGGCCTCGGTTTGAATTTGATAAAAAGAATTACCATATAAAGATATTGCCTCATGATCAACATCAAAGGGATTGAATTCTGAATCTCCATTGCTGCAAAAGTCAAAGAAAATAAAAGGATTGCAACTTGATTCTTGAGAGCTCAAAAGACGAAATTTAAAAGTACTACCAATGGAAACAAAAACCAATTGTTATACTAGAAGCTTGTCTTGGTGTTACCAAGTAAGGTTTCCCTATCGATTTATCTTATTATTTCTTTAATCAGGATATACAAGTACATAGCAAGAGATCCTGTTTCACCATTTTAAACCTTGTTCAAATCCAGAACTAGTTGCTATACTGACTTCACACCTTGGAGGTGTCCATTGTTGTAAGTAGATGGCAACTAATTCACCCATGCACAAGCTAAAGACATAGGTTCAATAGCACATTCTTTCCTCTTGATGTACTGATTTAATCGTAAATTTCTTCACTTTGCACAGGACAATCAACTACGTCAGTGATAGAACCACACATGGGTCCGATACTCTCACGTGGAAATCCTAATAACCTTAGCACGGTATGTCTCACTTTCTCTTTCTTCCGACAATAACAAGATGAGGCTTATACTCTCTCTTCTCTTGTTTTTCTTACAGAGAAAAAAAAAAAAAAAAAAAAAAAAAAAAAAAAAAAAAAAAAATTCTAGGGTATCACAAAATGATGATTTTAAGTGCTTCTTTGTTCAGATCTATGGCATATCCTTTACTAACTACACTTCTGATATTATTTGTGAGGTGGATTTAAAATGGCAGATTAGGAAAATTATGGAATTCGAGCTTCCAGTAGGCTCCTATGCTCAGGTCTTTATTTGGGTAAAAACTCATGCCTCTTCTGTTGTATTATTTTTATTTATATGATTCTACATGAATCTTACGGTCTGTATTACATCTTTCGCCAGCTATGATGCTATCTGTTCTTACGGTTACAATGACAGCTACATGTTTTGCTTAGCTGTTAGTTTTTTAAACAGTTACATGAAACAAATTTGCTAACTAGTACAACTGTATGTTGCTAAGTTTCTTTAAATAGATATATTCTGTTTTTTACTTCGTAATGTAGTCTTGTAAATGTACTGTTGTTCTTCTAGTCCTGTGACTTCGTGTCATAACATGTTCCTCCTGCTCTGGAAAAATCACCTTGTCCTCACGGTGATATTCGAGATAATCTTTGTGGAAATCACCGAGATCTATCCATGAAGCATCTTCAATCGGTAGAGACTCCCATTAGACTAACAATTGTTTAAAAATTTGGCCTTGTCGATGTATAGAACGAACATCCAACACAGCTAGTGGTCTGACAATTGGAAAATTGTCATGAGATTCCCCTGATAATGTACCACAGTAGAATGAGTACCCTCAGCTTTCCTTAGCAATGAGACATGAAAAATAGGATGAATTTTGGAATGTTATGGTAATTGCAAACGATATGCCATATTACCCACTCGTTTAATAATCTGATAAGGCCCAAAATAACGTCATGAAAGCTTAAAAGAGAGCCTATTGGAAAGAGAAGTTTGCCTATAAGGTTGTAGTTTCACGTACACCCAATCACCCACTTCAAATGTCTTGTCTGTTCTGTGCTTGTCTGATAATTTTTTCATGCGCAACTGTGCATGACTTAAATTGGATTTTAAGCACTTCAATAACTCATCTCGATTCTTCAACTCATGATCTACTGCATCTATATGAGACTGTCCTCGAACATATTTAGGTATAGTGGGTGGTGTTCTGCCATATAAAATTTGGAATGGGGTCATCTGTGTACTAGTATGATAATTAGTATTAAAGCAATACTCGGCCCATGCAAGGTATTTAGGCCATTCCTTCAGACAATCCATAACATAAGCTCTTAAGTATTGCTCCAAACATCGATTCATGACTTCAGTTTAACCATCTGATTGAGGATAGTAAGCTGAACTCATTTTCAAAGTTGTCCCACTGAGTTTAAATAACTCAGTCCAAAAGTGGCTCATAAAGACTCTGTCTCTGTCCGATACAATTGTCTTTGGAATGCCATGTAATTTGACAATTGTATTCACGAACAATCTGGCTACTGATGTAGCAGTATAGTGAGCTATGAGACTCCCAAAATGAGAATATTTGGAAAGCCTATCTACGACCACCATAATCACAGAATATCCATTAGATAAAGGAAGGCCAGTGATAAAATCCATCGAAATATCCTCAAATACTTCTTGAGGAATGGGAAGTGGTTGTAATAACCCTGTTGGGCATGTGGTCAAATGTTTTATCTGTTGACACACATGGCAACACTTCACAAAATTTTCTACATCCCTCTTCATATTAGGCCAAAAGAAAGATTCCGATAGCCTTTTGAAAGTTTTCAATATGCCTAAATGACCTCCCATGTGAGTTGAATGAAATTCTAATATCAGTGAATTGATAATAGAAGAATGAGGAGGGATAAAAATTTTGGTTCCCAAAAAGAGTAAATCATCTTTGACCACTAAAGGCCACTGCAAAGAAACTCCAGCTTCACAATCCGAGAGTAATTTTTGCCATTCCTTATTTGTCTTGAACTCTATCTTAATTAGTGTGACAAAGTCAAAGGAAGGCAATGATAGTGAAAGTAACTGGGCTGTAGGATCAAAGCTACGCGATAAAGCGTCAGCTACCGCATTGAAAATTTCTTGCTAAAGAAAGTAATGGGATGAGAGTTTTGATGTAACACAGCACCCATACCAACTCCTGAGCCATCGGTATCAACTATAAAAGTCTGAGTGAAATCCGGTAGAGCCAAAACTAGAGTAGTCATTAAAGCCTTTTTAAGGGCTAGAAAGGCTGATGCCACCTGAGAATCCCAAAGATAAGCATCTTTTTTTAATAAATTGGTGAGAGGAGCAGCAATACTAGCATAATGCTAGACGAATCGTCTATAATAACCAGTGAGTCCCAAAAATTCTCGTAATTCTGATGAATTAATTGGAATAGGCTAAGCTTGGATTGCCTGAACCTTAGAAGGATCAGGAGAGACTCCTTCGGCAAAAACAAAATGACCCAAATAATCAATTTTAGTTTGACCAAAAAGACATTTGGATCGTTTCAAAAAAAACCTGATGTTCTTTGAGACAACACAAGGCAGTCTCTAAGTGAGACAAATGATCCTCAATAGATTTGCTATAAATGAAAATATCATCAAAAAAAACAATGATGAATTTTCTCAAATATGGCCGAAAAATATTATTCATCACATATTGAAATGTTGAGGGAGCATTGGATAAGCCAAACAACATAACCAAAAATTCATAATGGCCTTCGTGAATACGAAAGGCTGTTTTATGAATATCATCTGGAAACATGTGAATCTGGTGATAATGATAAGATCTTATTTTATACAACTTTTTCTATGTGCAATTTGAATAAACCTATCTTAAATTCTATAAAAATTGCTTGAATAGATACTTGTTTTGATTAAATTCATGTTTCAGGTTTAAATTGAGTAAAGGAATATAAAACAAGCATAATTGAATTGAGAAAAGGAAAATTCAAGGGGTACGACGGCTTCTCTTAAGTCAAAGCCGCTGGCGTAATGCCAGCTTAGAACTCAACAACCTAAAAGCCGCCTCTACGCCGCCGGCCTTGAGGCGGTGTAGGATGTGGAAGAGCAAACAACAACAAAGGCTGGCTTAACACTGCAAGTGTAAAGGAATGAAAGCAAGTATCTGCAAATTCATCCAATGCCGGCTTTCTGGGATTCAAAGTCGTCGGCATTGAGACGGCTTTCATTGTGCACAAAATTGAAATAATTAAGGCTATTGTCAAAGCTGTCAGCCATGATTATCAACAACACGGCCTTCAACTTACGCTGGGTAAATCAAGCGATACACCGCTGGCTTTCAAACGGCGTAGGTCATCCACAAAAGGCTAAAATTTAAGGCCGAAGTTAACACTGCCAGTGTTCATTGACTTTTCACATGTACGCCGCCTGTACGCCACCGGCATTGGATGTGTAACTGCCGGCGTACAATGTTGTAACTGCAAGATTTTGCAATTAAAGAGTCTGAATTTTCTTCTATATAAGGATAGGTTTTCTTCATAGGACAACACACACGAAAATAGATAGTTAAAAATTCCCTTGTGATATTTTGAGAGCATTTGAGAGATTGAAGCTTTGTCTTGACAAGATTTTGCAAGTAAAGATCTAAACAATTGAATTGGTGATTTCTAATCCTATTTCTTATGCAATTCTTGTGTTTGATTTATTTGTTTAATATGATATCATTTGCATTTTCTTATGATTGTTGAATTATTCATGAATAATTAAATCTTATTTGTGGGAAGAGATGAAGTTCTAATTGTGCTAAAATGATCGTTGAAATTATATTATAGGGTTGTTAGAATTTTAGAATATTTGTATTTTATCTTGTTTCTGTATGAAATTAGATTGATAAGAATCTTGATAATTCGGAAGAAGAATTAGGGTTCATAAGAATTCATAAAATAAGATTAAACGACAATTGCAGAAGCGGTGTAGTTTAATCTAGTTTAAAAATTGACTCATATGATTCATGCAATATCTTAATTTAATTTCTTACTAAGGAATTAGGAGAAATTGATTTAGGATATTAGACAATTGTAAAATCAGGAGATTTATAATTGTAAATTCGATTCCATTAATAATTTATTTAGCGGAAGCTATTAGATTATTTTGTGGTTTCCTAAAACTTGTAGTTTTAGGTTTTGTCAATTTCATATAAATATCTATAATTTTAACTATTCATATGATATAATTTCAATATGATTAGCAAAGATTAGAATGGATTCTGCTTCTTCCCACATTTTGTTTAATATATCTATCTCATTCTCACATCTTATACTTGTTTAGCATCTATTTTTAGAAGTAGATTAGATAATTATAAAATCTCAAAGTCAATAGCCTAAATATTAGTTTAAACTAATACTGGTCTAGTAATTATAAGAATTCCTTGTGGGAATGATACTTGACTCATTTTTCTATATTATTTAATTCGATCCAGTATACTTGCTGGTAGTAATCCGTGCTTTATTTATCTATACATTTCAGACGGATCAGATAACCAACACGCAGATCTAACTTGGAAAATATAATTGCTCCAAACAATTCATCCAAAAGTTCATCGATAGTGGGTATGGGAAACTTATCTCAAATAGTGGCCTGATTTAAAGCTCTATAATCAACACAGAATCGCCATGACCCATCTTTCTTTTTAACCAACAGAACTGGTGATGAAAACGGACTAGTACTAGGCCGTATAATACCAGAATCCAGCATTTCCTGAACTAACTTCACAATTTCCCCCTTCTGAAAATACGGATATCGATAGGGTCTGACATTAATGGGCTATGAATCATTCTTCAAATGGATATGATGTTGAAAATCTCTTAGAGGGGGCAATGATGATGGAGTCTCAAAAACACTCTGAAATCTGCCCAAGAGCTCTTCAATAGAGTTATTGTAGGTGGTATCAATGAGTGAATGATCTATCTGAGCCACTAAACTAAATAATCCAGCAATCTGATCAGCTTTGATCAATTTGCGAAATTTAAGAGACTTGATACGTTGGGGAAATCGAGAAGAAATACCTTGTAAACAAATGTGATGTCCATTCAACATGAAATCCATAGTAAGATGGGCATAATCCATAGTGACAGGCCCTAAAGTTTGCAGCCACTAAATTCCCAAGACTAAATCGGCTCCTTGAATAGGTAAAACAGAAAGATCAACATTGATCTGAGTTTGACCCAAAAATAAGGGAACTTTCTCACAAAAACCTGAACATGTCAAATATTCCCCATTACCAATCATCACTTTAAATGATGAAATAGCCAAAATAGGCAAATGTAATTGTCGTGCAATGTGTTCTTGAATAAAATTGTGAGTACTCCGGAATCCACTAAAATGGAAATTGGCTGTCCTCTAATATGTCCTTCCAATCGAAGGGTACGAAGGGCTTGTGTGCTAGAAAGAGCATGATAACTGATCTCAATAGGAATTTCCTGCGATTCCTGAGTATCAACATGCAATGGTGTATCCACTTGTTCCGTCTCATCAATATCATCATCAAGCTGAATTATCATAAGAAATTTGGCCTTACAAATATGATCTTTATTAAATTTCTCATCACAATTGAAACAAAGACCTTTCTCTCGACGTACTGCCATCTCAGTAGGAGTTAAACGTTTAAAGGGTAATGATTTCTTTGGAATTGTGGTTGAAACAGTGGTTTGAGAAGATGAAGTTAAGGTAGATTTGGTAGGAAAAATTTTGGGTTTGAATGAAGTCTGTGGAGTATATGTGGAAGAAATACTGGGCTTTGAAAAAGTAGTATGTGGTGGAAGGGTAGAAATGAATTAGGGTAGGATAGAGTGTGTAAAAACTTGGATTCAAAAAGCTTGGCTAGACTCATAGCTTGAATCAGACCAGTAGGTTGAAAAGCTAAAACTTCTTGCTGAATAAGAGGTTTTAATCCTGAAATGAAACAACTCATTAAGAACCTTTCAGATAAACCAGTAACCTGATTAGATAAAGATTCAAAAGCATGTTGATATTCAGCCACTGTGCCAGATTGTACTAATTTGGAGAGTTTTCCTTGTGGATCCTCATACATAGAAGGACCAAAATGATGTTCCATGGCGTTAAGAAAAAATAAGCCATGTGGATAATAAACCACTCCGATATAACCACTGATACCAATCAGCCGCATCATCCTCCATTGCAAAAGATGCAATTTTCAAACGCTCTGAGTCAGGAACATTGTGTAAATCAAAAAATTGATTGGCTCTGAAAATCCATGAAATAGGATTATCCCCTGAAAATTTGGGTAAATCCAACTTCATATTTCTCATGTAAAGAAATGGAGACTCCCTATTACTTGAGTGTCCTGATGGAGAAAATGATGAATGATCCTCAGAACCAGAATTTGGATTAGACTGATTTTCCAATTGCAATTTCACAAATTGCAAAACTTGAGTCATATCTGCCAAAAGTCTATCAGTTTTAGACTCAAGTGAAGTCATCTATAAACTGAGAAATACTTCTAGTGTCGTCCGCCATGACAACAATGGCAGCAATCAAATCAATGAAAGCACCAATGATAGAACCACACACGGGTCCGATACTCTCACGTGGGAAATCCTAATAACCCTAGCACGGTATCTCTCACTTTCTCTTTCTTCCGACAATAACAAGGTGAGGCTTATACTCTCCCTTCTCTTGTTTTTCTTACAGAAAAAAAAAAAAAAAAAAAAAAAAAAAAAAAAGACTAGGGTTTCACGAAATGATGATTTTAAGTGCTTCTTTGTTCAGATCTGTGGTATATGCTTTACTAACTACACTTCTGATATTATTTGCGAGTTGGATTTGAACTAGCAAATTAGGAAAAATTCTGGAACTCGAGCTTCCAGTAGGCTCCTATGCTCAGGTCTTTAGGTAAAAACTCATGCCTCTTCTGTTGTATTATTTGTTATTTATATGATTCTACATGAATCTTACAGTCTGTATTACATCTTTCGCCAACTATGATGCTATCTGTTCCTTCGGTTACAATGACAGCTACATGTTTTGCTTAGCTGTTAGTTTTTTAAACAGTTACATGAAACAAACTTGCTAACTAGTACAACTGTATGTTGCTAAGTTTCTTTAAACAGATGTATTCTGTTTTTACTTCGTAATGTAATCTTGTAAATGTACTGGTATTCTTCTAGTTCTGTGACTTTGTGTCATAATAGTCAGCCATTTCAATCCTTAGCAGCCATCCAATTGACCGAACTAGAAAATGATTTGTTCATTGATGCACCACTAGTAATGTCGTGCGGATGGAACGTCATTTTGGCATTTCTACATCTCTACTTAGATTTGCGAAGGAGTGAACAAGTTAATACTGAACTTGCCGATTTCTTTGCTGATGATTCAAGGGAGTTCAATATAGTTTCCTTATTCACTTGTCGATAAATCACAGAGGAGTTGAAGAAATGCCAAAAGGACGTTTCATTTGCAACAGCATGATTGATTTTGTATCCTATGAACAGGCCACTAGCTAGCACTGCCAACTGAATGGCCACTGGGGGCTTGAAAGGGTGAGGTCGTTGACTGTCCGATCAAAAGTGAAGAAGTTCACGAGGAAATTAGAATGTTAAGAGAGAGAGAATGCTGTTGATTGTGATGTGTTTTGCTTGGCATGAATGAACTTGATGCCAGCGTTATTGCAGTTGATTGATTAAAGCGAATCATGAGTCTTGATTGAGATGAGAAGGAGGTGATAAGTGGAGTCTTGGAAATTGCATGCCCTTCTTTACAGGATATTTTGGGCAATATATATCCTGCTCGATGATATATGGCAGTGGAAGATTCCGCAAGATGTGAAGCTTTGTTCATTGGAGAGCCAAAAATGCAAATCCAATTAGAAAGCTCCGTAAAGCAAGAACTTAGAGATTAGCTTTACAACAGTTTGAAGCCATATTAAACCTTCTCCATGAAGTAGAATATCTTCATAGCTTTGATCCATGAAGAGGACAGGGGAAAAGCATAGAAATTAGAGTTTGCAATTGGAGTTCTGCAGAACAATGAGAAATGTCTACCGAATTTCATGTGCATGGGGCCATTATATAGTAGACGAGACGTTATGGAAGCTATTGGTAAGCAAACAATTTAGTGTTCATGTCAATGTGGTGTTTATTTAATCTCTGTTTCATGTAAATGTTATGTTGTGAGAATATGTGCAATATTTTAACGCATTTCATGATATTGTTTTATGTAAATTGTATACTATATCAAGGGCGAGGCATTAAAGGTACTATGATCATGCATAGAAAAGCATCATATTAGGTGAAGGGTAAGGAAGTGGTGAACCCAAAGAGAGACACAATAACCCAGATGACAAAAGCAGAATATAGGGAAAAAAAAAGTTCATCTATTGATCGTGATCGTACTTAAGTTTGATCACAAAGAAGCTGTCTGTTGAATAGTGATAAAAGTATTAAGTTACCTCTACAACTATCTAATATAAAAACTTAAGTTTGTAAATATGATGCGAACACGTTTTAAATTTGATTTTGAGATACTACTTTTCTATCTTATCTATTATAGAAGTTAGCGAATATTTATAAATTTGGCCTCTTAACATTAAAAAGGAAACCGTAATATACAGATAAATAAATTATAAAGAAGGGCAAATATATCATTTGATATAAAATAAGAGGGTTTTATGATCAATCATAAAGTATATAAATAAATTATAAAGAAGGGTAAGAAATGTCATATGCTGTTAAATAAGATGGCAAAATAGTCCATTCAAATCAAATAATAAAGAAGGATAATAAATGTGATATGCTAATAAATAAAAAGGTTTTATGGAGATGTAATAAATCATAAAGAATGACAATAAATGAAATATTTAAAATTAGGTTTTCCCAAAGCTATAAATACCCCCCTTAACCCTTTTGTTCCCTCCTCATAACTCTTCATCAGTCAAAACCCTAGGAGATTCACGATTTGGTGAATAAACCCTAAAGTGAATTTGAAGATTTGTGGTTTCGATTCAAGATAAAGATTAATTGAATTGGGATCCTATTTCAAGCAAGATCTGCAAGATCTAGGAATTATGGAAGAAACTAAGAATCTTTGAGGGAACTATGTTTGGAGATTTCATTGGACTGTGAACAAGATAAACAAGAAAATTTATGAGATTTGAGTTTCTTTTCTGTTAGAAGTTATGTTGGTGAGATTGGAGCTGAAAGGGAATCCAGGTACGACCTTACATTTCTTGTTATTTGTGCGTGTAGGATTAGAGAAATAAATTAACCTAATTCTATCAGACATTTTAATTTGATTTACTGCTTGTACTTGGTTGCAGTTAGTAAAGACCACGCAGAGTGTGATACTAACGCTGGCAACCTAATGATCCTTGTGTGACATTGTCCCGAGTAGAGTTGCACCTAGATATGATTTCAGTAAATTAGTAGTCGTGCCAACTTAATTGTGGTACACAACGATGGGTAGATCATATCCAACACCAATATGTGTATGTAAAAGCAACGGTGGGTGGATCGCATCCAATACCAATATATGTATATAGAAGCATTTTGGTATAAAACTTGTTTTATGGAATCATGAGTTACTCCGGGTGTAGGACTAGTTGCAAATGGTTCTAAACTGTATTGGTTGCTTGGCTAAATTAAAGATAACAAATTGTGATTGTTGCATTGGTTTTAGGTTATATGTGATTTATGTATATTGTATGATCATGCGTATTTGTTTGTGATATGGCGTACTGGGCGTTTTCACTCATCCCTTTATCTTTTTTAGGTACAGGTGGTGATGATGATATAGTATATGATCTACATTTCTATGATATATTCATGGATCATGGGGATGGCGATAGTAGATTAGACTACCCAGCTGATGATCAGTAGATTTTTGGATATGGAAGTAAGCAATGATAGTTATTGAGAACATATTGAAATTTAACGTTTTAAAACTTTATGAAACTTGTTATTAGGTTTCTTGTGATTTAGATGATTTGAAGTTCTAGATTGTATAATTTATGAGATTTCGATATGAGATTATAAAGTTTCCATTTATCAGAGTTTTGATGATTTGAATTGACAACTGGTGGATTTAGTGTATTATAGTCTTAGCGTGCTCTTAACAAGAGAAGAACACATGGCAAGTTGTAATGCCTATAACTTAGTGCGTTACAGAAACACTATGAAAATGTCAATTCTAATAAACCCAATTAGTTAAATAAAAGAAATTTCAAAAATATTTTGGATTAATTCCTTTCTAGAAGAAATCATATCCAATTATAAGTTTATGGGAGCTTATACGATCCCATTGACAAGATCATCCAATCAACCATTTAATTATTAAAATAAAAATAGTAATTAGAATATTAACTATTTTAGTGGTTCAATCATGATTAGGTATGGTATGAGTTGTTAATAGTCGACAGGACCGATCTCATCAAAATTAGCAACGGGACCTTAGAATTTCCCCAAGTTTATTTATGACCATAACTAATGAATCCCTTAAAATTACCACAAATTTTTTTCAACATTGGGATCTATATATTATAGTCATTTTAGCGTCATATTTTGTCATTTTCAAATAGATGTTTGTCAAGAAATAGATACCGATGAAAAAATAACTATTTTGTTCATAAATTGACCAATCAAATATGATATAAATATAATACAAATAAGTAAATTTTTGCAATTCAAATACGCATATGATACAAATAAAAATCCAACAATCCAAACAGATCCTAGGAGAGATGAAAGCTACATACTCCTCTTCATTTATTTATTTTTTTTTTTTGTTGGCCTTGATCTATGATCATAACTACATAATCCCTCAATATTAGCACATATTTTTAATGCGCTCATTAGGATCTATTATATCAACGAGGATGATAAAGGGTCCGTTTGGATTGTTGGATATTTATCTGTATTTAATCTGCATCTGTCATTTGTCTCTACCACTTCTGTTAAGTCAATTTATGAGTAAAACCATAAGTTTTTTATCGGCATCTCTTCCTTAACAAGCATGTCTTTCTTAACAAACATCTATTTGAAAACATCAAAAATATGATAGCAAATGACCAAAATATGATGAAACAAATAGATCCTAAATTTGTTTAAAGTAATTTTAGAAAAGATGAAAAAACACAAGGGGTTAAAAGATAACATACTACTATTTTTGATATTTTGAATTGATGATGATTATTCAAGAAGGAGGAAAATTAATTTTTAGGAATTTAAGAAATTAAGTAAAGAAAGGTAGTTTTTTCTTTTTATTTTTAGCCATTACAATCAAGTGGGAAGATTCAAACTTGGTATATCTTATTTAAAAAACTAAGGAAGATGTCACTAGATTATAAGATAATTGGTAAGAAAACTAGTTTAATATGCATATTTTAAAAAATATTTAAAAATGAAAAATTAAAGAAAAAGAGAAAGAGTATTTAGATAATCTTAAAATTTTAAAATTCCATTCTTCAAAAGTTATATTTTAAGAGATTAATTGGTAATTACCAAAATAGTTCTATTATTGGTAATAAAGGTAGCATAGTAAATTAATTTTGTCTAGCTTTATAAGCAAATTTAATTACTATTGTACCAGCATAACCTTAGCTTAAATATATAAATCATAAGGACAATCTAGTAATTTACCCATATAAGCCTAATTTAGAGGGTTAATTTGAAATAATATATTACTAGCTCATTTCAAAATTAGAAGAATTCTTTAGAGATTTTCTTTTTCGCCATAATAATGGGAAGGGAATTCTAGCATATACCTCTTACTTGAAAGATTAGAATAGACACCACTAGGCTATACAGCCATTGGCGTATTCTTTAGAAATTAAAAAGCCTCTCTATTATTGGCTTGACTCTTAGTCATAGAAGAAAGTTCCTAACACACCCCCATAGGATGTCCTAGTAGTATCAATGCATCATGTAACAAACTGAACACACGGACAGTTGTATCTAACCATCTAAGCCCTATAGAAAGGCACATGAGTATTGTACAACTAGAACGCCTATGGTATAGATAGTTATAACAAGATTGAAAGGTTGTTTAGAATAAGAAATACATTACATACATATAGATCACATACAAGAATAGCATTACATAACTCTTACATGAAGTTCCTTAATTATTACATCATAAACTATACAAACATTATCCTTATATTGTTCTTTATACAAATTGCTAAGTTATCTCTTCAGTCCAAGCCTTGACTCATTTGCTAACATATATACCAATCCCAACTTCTGGATATAGATCAATCTTAATGATCCCTATAACCACACAAGTCTATTAGAGGATGAGCAAACAACAGCTTAGTGAATAACTAAATCTTAACACAATATAAGAATGTCAAGTAACTTTAATTAACAAACATATGCAATATAACACTCAACCATATGTGACAATTAGAGTTTGAATTATCGTAATCCAAATCAAGGGAGATTTACGCCTTCTTCTGGGAGTTGAAGGACCAGCTCTAGTAATTCATGCCCAGGAGAGATTGAGAACTAAAGAAGAAGAAATCGTTTTTAAACTTATTTACTATTTTATAAATACATATAAGTTTCATAACTCAACTTAACCGTAGAACTCAAAAACTCCATCAAGTATTAGCTATCTCATGTTAATTCCAATGGAAGATATCTTTTGGTGCCTGCTTAGTTCCTGTAGGGTTAACAACACAGTAGTAACCTTCCTTAGAACCAGAATTTCATTCAATTCATTATAAAAACTCACCATTATCATAAATCAAGATATTAATACGTGACGTGAACACCATCCAAATGCAATTTATGTAGCCATGCAATGCATATCCATTTTATTTTATGGTCAATTAAAATTTACACCAGATTACTTAGTGACCAAACAATTTTCAAATAATCAACAATACACATTACACTATCAGTAACAAGGCAAATGATTATCACTTATAATAATGAAGTTTGTCATGTATCCAATCACCATATAGCATGCATTATTCACATCCCTATACACAACCAGTTACATCTGTAATTAAAACTGGTGCCGCTATTTTACATACATAAACAATGTGAAAAGATCAAGGTTACTCACCTATGCATTCTTCCCTTAGCCGTCATAGTAGTCTATGGGAAAGTGTTGATCTGAATCTATAGTCTCTATAAGATAGCAAACATACATTACTAAGCATGTAACTAAACAAAAATTCCTATGAGTGTCTAAGTGTACTAGACTCATGTCTTAACTTCCTTAGTTTATTTACCTCTAAGGAATTATAAGCCACTACATATACGATGGTTCCTCTAGCCGGTTAGTGGACAAGGGTTAAGGAGACAATGTCCCTTGTAGGGTTTAAAGGGCAGTGCCCTAGAAAGCTAAACAAAATTGATAATCTAGATTTAAGAAATCTTAAGACAAAAGTCCCATTTGTAAATCACAAGGTCGATCATGAGCGTCATTGTGACAAAGGTTAGACAAGGCAAAGAGTCACGATCTTACATAAATGTCACTGTTTAAACCATGAGCACGATCTAGGCCATGGTAGAAGTTGTGCTCAACTTCAACTTTCCCTTGATTTCTTAGCTTAAACAGTGGTTTGCAGTCATAGGTGTGATTTTGGTCGCATTTGTCTCACGGTTAAAACAACAACTCCTTTTTACTTCACTTAACAACCTAACTCCTCCTCAGACAAATTCATGTTTAAAAAACAACTAAAGACTAATTTAACATGACTATTTCAAATATAACTATATATAGCAAATTTACTTATTAAACTTAAAAATCTATTAGATTTTATTATTATTATTATGAAGAAGAAGAAGAAGCTGTTTACAGTATACAGATATACATACAACACAAATGCAATGGACTGATTGTAGTTTAACTAGTTTACAAAACAAAATTCGATGAATTAATGGTAGATTGTGTCTTCTTAGATTCGATCTGTCTTTTCTCTATTTGGGCCTTGCCCACATAATATAATTGGAGGTTGATAATGTGGGCCTCTTAAGAGCCCGATCTCAATAATCGGCCCAAAAAGTCTTTTTATATTTTATACAAGTAGAAAAAAGGATTCTAAAACTAGACAAATATAAATGCATCATATGATTTTTGGTATGCAAGGAGTGAATTAGAATGGAATTATGATTCCTAATTTTACTTTTTTCATGTTTGAATGCTCTTTTAAATTTGATATTTTCTTTTAAATTAATTAAATCATCCAATTGATGAATTTTAATTAAAATCTCAACCTAAAATGGGAGAAACTGAAGAGTACTATATAATAAATATAACTTTCTACTATGTCTCAATTTCTTAATAAGCATAACAATATGTTTTTACGATAGTTGTAGCATGCTCCAAGAGTTAAACGTGTTTAGGTGAAATGATAAACATATATAGATTATAAGTATAATCTGCTAATCAATTGTGAAGTGATGGGCTGAGATAAGAGAAGGAAATTAATATTGCTTTTTTTAAAGAAAATTACAAAAATACCACTAGGATAAAAATAATCCCAATAATAGACAAGTTGAACTCGTCTCTTGAAGAGACGAGGTTATTAGTGGCCGACCTCCTCTCTTCAAGAGATGAGGTTGAATCAAGTCATCTTCAACCTCATCTCTTGAAGAGATGAGATCGGCCAAGAGACGAGGTCAACTTGCCTATTTTTGAGATTATTTTTTCATCTCATAGATTTGTGTAATTTTTTGAAAAGATGGTTTTTTTTTTTTTTTCTTAATCCGGGCTGAGATGACCACAGAAAAGACAAAATAAGCAGGAATCCTAACCAGAAAGCACTACTGCACTAGCACAAAATGCAACGCAAGCAACAACAGTTTAAAAAAAAAAAGAGAAAAAACAATATAAATAGCGCTTTCTTATTTGTAACCCCGATGGATCCATAAAGGTATCATGACAGATAATCCTGAAGTACGGATGAACTTGCTCCTTCCTAGTATGATCTTCAAGCAGCACGGGTATGTTCTTGATGAGAATAGCAAACTGCTTGGCTATCAGCTTTGCCTTCAATTGAAACACCTGTTTGTATACTTTTCTTAATGTGAAATTAGTGCCAATACAAAGTCAGTAGGTTGTGATCATAAATCCCACAAATTTGAACTGCTTTCCTATAAAAAGAAATGAAATTGTTTTAAGCTTATAGATCATCAGTCTCTAATCAAGTGAGAAATGTTATAATATATAATATAATAATCCACACCATGTCTACAAATTTAAGTTTTTAGATTAGATGGTTGTGGTACTTATTTTAATATAATATCAAAGAAAAAGGCTACAAGTCTGGCAAGTAAAAAAATCAAAGTCTTGGTCCAAAAGTCAGGGCAGTGTTATAATACAAATATAATGGTATGCACTGTATTTACAAGTTTAAATTTTTAAATTATATGGTTATTTCAATAAATAAAAAAGTATTATGATATAATAATTTACACCATATCTACAAACTTAAACTTTTAAATTAGATTATTGTAATGACACCCTCGCAATAATAATGTGAAATAACAAATTAGCCAAAATTTTTTCATTTATTTAAATCAAGATTTCAGAGAATCCATATTAATTGGATGTTTGTGCAGAAAGTTGTCAGTGTGAATACTTATAGTCATTGTATTGTTTACGTGTGATAGTGACTGAATTAGCATCAGATCAAGGAGCAGTTGAATTCATTGGCACTAGAGCGGAGGCAGTAGTTCTCATTTTGGTTCTGTTATATTGTGTTAGTCACTGATTGGAATTTATATAAATGGCTTTAGACCCTTGTATTCATCAGAGATCACAAAATAAAAAGTCTCATTTCATTCCATTGTTACATCAAGGCTTGCTTTGTTTGTTCCGTTACATCTTCTTCCATCGTCTTGATCTCTACAGCACAAAAAATATATATAAATCATGGAGCTCAAGTGGTTGATTGTGAAATTTCTTGTTTAAAGAAGATTTTGGTAATAGATGCGTGTAATGGGGCTTTAAAAATATAAATATAGATAAAAATATAAATATTATTATCTATATTTATTTAGGCTTGACTCATGGGCTAGGTGACAAGGCTTGACGAGTCTAGTTCAATTATTGGGATGGCTTGGGGAGATTTGGCTTGGTGGGCTTGGACCAGGGAACGTTGGGTCGATCCGCCGTATCCAACCTTTCTCTGGCAGACTCATGCATACACAGGAGATGACTACAAGCCTTGGCCCATGAGGAGCCCATTCATGATAAGCATGAATTGATCTTGCTCCATCTCATTCGTCAATCACCGAGATGATCTGACGGTCGTCATCCACGCCAAGTGCCTATAAATATTCAGTCACTCCTCCTCCTCATTAAGAATTTTTTGAGAGAAAAGACAAATAATAGTTTGTAAAGAAGGTTCTATTCAGGAAGATCAAACAAGGCAACTCAAGTAATTTCTACTCCAACTGCTCAAGAACTGTAAGGTTGACGCACAAGGTCTACTCAAGCTCCCTTATCTGTCACTTGTGCATTTGATACACTAAGATTGCCTATTCCTCCTCCATTGTCATTCTCTCCAAGCCATCCCGTCATCAAGTGTCATTTCCTCAGTAGCATTCTGAAGTCACGTGCCAAGTGCAAAATCCACGTGACGCCTGCGTAATTGCTATCATCAAAAACCCTGCATCTACATTATTTTTTTAGTTGGCCCAGGGCGTGATGTGGAAGGTCAAGGACGCGCGTATGATCCCTTGCAAAGCCAAGTGAGTCAATTTTTCCTCTGACGCGTGCGTGCCACGCGCAAAACAGGGTTAAGTATGTGAGACCTACGTGCTTCATCTCTCCAAACGGACCGTCCACCATTGATGATGCGGAGTTGGAAAGCCCGTTTCGAGCTCTTTTTTTTTTTTTTAATCCATCAGAACACATAATGTAATCGTATCAATCATCCACAATGGGACCTTTGTCGAAATCCTTGCCGCATGTAAGATAGAGGCATCATAACTCTAGCTCATCTATATCCCAATACGGATCACTGCTATATATATATATATATATGTTAAGAAATTTCATATGTGAGTACAATGGATGTACCTTGAATACATTATTGAATAAAATTAAGGCTTGCATTATCAAAGCCCTTCTCATCATGTCTTCTATGTATCTCTCTTTTATTACTCTATTAATTTTCTTTTTGTTGCTGCAAAGTTAGAGATATATCTCCTTAACGCACAAAGATTAGTTAACACGACAAAAAAGTAAAAGCATTACTTATATATGTTGTTGCTACTTAGTAAGAGCATAGTCTCCTAAGTGCACGACAATACGAATATGGCATGCTGACTAGTAGAGCATTGTCTCCTAGGCGCATGACAATATGCTATCATACCTAACATAGCACAGCTTTAGAAATATGCAACGTATGGTTAAGTATTTGGGCAATACCCTCTTAACCAATTAACCTCGACTAGTAGGGTGGTAAGCTTATCAAGCACGTAATACTATTGCCGCTCAAAGCGCGATTGATCCATTACCCTAATAATAATAATAATAATAATAATATTGTTGCTTGCAAACGAGAGTACTACTCCGATGTGCGACATAAAGCTCATATAGCCTTTGTTATATTTTAAATTGTTGCTACTAAGTGAAAGCAATGTTTCCTAAGCGCAAGCGCATGCCACTAACGGCTTTAGTCAAATGTTGACATTCACACATATACATATACATATGTAAAGAAAACAGCAATGATTGCAATAAATTCAAATTCATTCATTACATAACTGCAGTGCTAGCATAATTGGTATATAATAGAAACAAAGTAACAAACAAATCCAAACTAAGGCTTACAATCTAAGCCTACTACAGATTCTAAGTCATCTTCTTTTAAACAAGTCTCCATTTTAGTCTTCGCTGTCACAATCTTTGTTTGGATCTCTTGCAGCTTCACCATCAACTTGTCATAATCTCCCTTGACATCCCTATAATTCAGCACTCTCTTGGCCTTGTCAGCAACAGGCCATGAGCTATCGATGTTAAACTGCAACATACGAGCCCCCTCAACACATTTGACAAGTTGCTTTAGCTCTATCGTTGATAAGGAGCTCCAACGTTTATCCATCAATAACATGGCTTCATCGATCATTTTCATTATTGTAGTAGCTACCTCGGTTCCCAACATAGGAGAACTGGCCCAGAATTCCCTGTCCATGGCATTTAGACTCTCTAAAGGTGCTATCAAATGAGATGGTACGGTAAAACCATGGAAGAAAGTCATCTCCTCTAATGCAACATAGTCCTCTGAAGTTGTCACCATGTCTTCACAAGACACGCCAGCAACTGAGGGAGGAAGGAGCTCAATAGATGCATTCACAACAGGTGCACTCGTGATTTCATCATCAACGGTATGCCCATCATCCTTATAATTGAGCTCTTCAGTCTTGTCGACATCACTTCCATTGTCATCACAGGGGTTTGGAGACGGTTCGTAATCAATTTTCTCTAGGCCGTCATCTTCATCATCCAGTACCATCACTGGTGTAATAGCACCACTAGAGCGATGCGAACTCAGAAAAGAGCTTGAGCCCTCCATTCATGGCGTCGAGCGTATTGGAGAAGACAAAGCACATGGCTTATGTGCGCGCGTGGGCTTTGGATGTACTGGCGCGTGTAGTATTTACTCCCCTCTACCTCTCGACAAGAGTTGAACTCTGTCCTTTACTGTCCCTTTGTAAGCCTTAAGCAAATGAGCTGCTTGGCTTTTGAAGATGCACGAGTCTCACACACCTGTGGATTCCATGTGTGTGCTTGAGAAATAATTTCCTCTTTGCGAGCCGCCTTGGATCGAATCCAGGCCTTATCCACGGTGCTTGGCCTTTTTTTTTTAATTTTATTTGGATAATAATCCTTATTAGATGGTATACGAGTATTTGTGTGGATAGAGTTAAAACAAAATAAGGAATGATCATGGTCAATAAAAAAAAATCGAGAAAGGTTTGATTTGGATACAAGGATTTGATATGAGAAAAAGAGTATGGTGCCGAAATCAACAAAGATGAATTCCATTATATGTTCACATCCCCTAGTTGCCGTGGTGTGTTAATAATCATTAATGTTTTCAATTGGAACATATTTTGTGAGGGGTAACAGTTGGTCAATGAGTTTTGCGGATGATGCAAGAAATGCGAGACAGATGGCTACACTAATTAAGATGACTATGGACAATTGGCTTAACTGTAAATGATACTTAGATTAGGTGTCATGACATGAGTTGATATGAACAGTACGTTTGTATACCATCTGCTAATGCATTAATTTCAATGCTATTCCATGATGTTTCAATCTGGGACACAAAATGCTCACAAATTTTATATAGTACATGACAATGCCAGCCATGTGAGAAGTCGATTATACCCAAGTCAATTTTAAGATTTAGTGGAGGAATATAATGGAATTTTGATTTGTTTCTAGAAAAAGAGGGAAAATGGTGAATGTTGATTCCGTGATTTCCTATTATGGATTTGGACGAGAGGAGAATCATTCCAAGAAGATTTTTAAAAGCACCACTCAATGGCAGTATTTGTCCTATTTACCGTTATGCTTTCAAGCTTAATTTAATGCTTTTTTTCAATTATTAAACATTATAAAAGAAGAAAAATAGAATCATTGGCAAATTTCTTTGTCTACTATTGGCTATCTTATTATCATGATGAGATTCAATAAGCACGTGAAGAGTCATGTGTTAGTTATCGAGGGGTTTCATAACATAGATATCGAATAATTTCATGGGGGCAATGTTATCCATGTAGACACAAGGTGATGTGCACAACTAAAATGGTGCAATAAGTTCAAGCATTACAATATAATTACATATACGATGGAGTTAGTTGCAGTGCTGGCACTTGACTTTTGAGATTCATCAACAAAAAATGAAGTTTTCAGCTCTATAAGAGCACCCGGTAGCATCATGCGTCGAATATTGATTAAGTAATTACCAAAATACTTGAACTCTGTCCAAGAATTCTGGTCAGGAGGCAAAAATATAATGGGGCTTTAAAAATATAAATATAGATAAAAATATAAATATTATTATCTATATTTATTTAGGTTTGACTCGTGTGCTAGGTGACAGGACCTGATGAGTCTAGTTTAATTATTGGGATAGCTTGGAGAGATTTGGCTTGATGGGCTTGGAATAGGAAACGTTGGGTCGGTCCTCCGTATCCAACCTTTCTCAGGCAGGCTCATGCACACACAGAAGATAACTACAGGCCTTGGCCCATGAGAAGCTCATTCATGATAAGCATGAATTGATCTTGCTCCATCTCATCCGTCAATCACCGAGATGATATGACGGTCGTCATCCACGCCAAGTGCCTATAAATATTCAGTCACTCCTCCTCCTCATTAAGAATTTTTGGAGAGAAAAGACAAATAATAGTCTGTAAAAGAGGTTCTATTCAGGAAGATCAAACAAGGCAACCCAAGTAATTTCCACTCCAACTGCTCAAGAACTGTAAGGTTGATACGCGAGGTCTACTCAAGCTCCCTTTTTTGTCACTTGTGCATTTGAGACACTGAGACTATCTGTTCCTCCTCCCTTATCATTCTCTCCAAGCCATCCCGTCATCAAATGCCATTTCCTCAATAGCATTCTGAAGTCACATGCCAGGCGCAAAATCCACATGACGCGTGCGTGACTGCTATCATCAAGAATCCTGCATCTACAATGCGTAAGAAGTAAGACAAAAAAGATATCATTTTGAGATGAGTTCAAGCTTACCCCGACATATCAGAAAAGTTCGCATTGTTGGTAGTTGCATTTTCCTTTACATTGTCATCCGTAGCAGCAGCAGCAGCAGCAGCGGGGAAAAGAACCGTTAAAAGCACTATACCAATAAAAATAATGTCTCAAACGCTACACCAACCACACCAAAAGTCAATAAAAAGGTATCACAAAACACCTTATTCAAATGAAATGCGCAGCATGCAACATGAACCAAAATAAATCTCCCCTACTTAAAAATTAAGTAGGTGATCTTACTACAAAACCATGTTGAATAAAGTCCAAGCACAGTTGGTGAGAAAAAAGATCTTAAATAATGTTTAGTGGTGCAAGTATTGAGGTCAAAGGCTTCATATCTGCAATATTTTACTATATCTTATTTGTATAATTATCCATCAAAGAGTGTCATACCTTAAAAGAGTTCACAGGACAGTGTCCCAAGTTTTCAGTTACATTGTTATTAAATGTACCAGCTCCAATCAATCAATTTGAGCAGCTCTGAGATGTCTATAAGGAGTCATGTTAGAGACGTATCTGATGAACCCAACAGTCAAATTCAATGGGGTCATTACAGAGACAATGTTGACATCGGTTATCAAGACCTGCAGTAAACATCATCTAGCATGAACTTAAAACATTTAGGTAAAACAGAAGCTGGATTTTTTTGGATTGTTTATTTTTTATTTAGTATCTCGTTTGCATTTGTATCTAATTTGTATGATCAATATACGAGTAACTGCGGTAAAAACCACAATCCACAAAATGCAGTATATGTGTGCGTCTACAAATTAGTCACAAGAAGTAGCAAAAAGCAACAAAAATTCGAAATGTAAGGCCTCAGTTTGAATTTGATAAAAAGAATTACCATATAATGAAATTACCCCATGATCTACATCAAAGGGATTGAATTCTGAATCTCCATGAAATTGATCATCACCAAGCAAGTGTAGAACTGTCATATCTGCAAAAGTCAAAGAAAATAAAAGGATTGCAACTTGATTCTTGAGAGCTCAAAAGACGAAATATAAAAGTACTACCAATGGAAACAAAAACCAACTGTTATACTAGAAGCGTGTCTTGGTGTTACCAAGTAAGGTTTTCCTATCGATTTATATTATTATTATTTCTTTAATCAGGATATACAAGTACATAGTAAGAGATCCTGTTTCACCATTTTAAACCTTGTTCAAACCCAGAACTAGTTGCTATACTGACTCCACACCTTGGAGGTGTCCGTTGTTGTAAGGAGATGGCAAGTGATTTCCGGCATCAAATTCACCCATGCACAAGCTAAAGGCATCAGGTTAAATAGCACATTCTCTCCTCTTGATGTGCTGATTTCATCACAAATATCTTCACTTTGGATAGGACAATCAATTACGTCAGCCATTTCAATCCTTAGCAGCCATCCAATTGACCGAACTAGACAATGGTCTGCTCATTGATGCAACGCTAATAATGTCGTGCGGATGGAACATCATTTTGGCATTTCTACGTCTCTATTTATATTTGCCAAGGAGTGAACAATTTTATGATACTGAACTTGCCCATTTCTTTGCTGATGATTCAAGGGAGTTCAATGTAGTTTCCTTATTCACTTGTCGATAAATCACAGAGGAGTTGAAGAAATGCCAAACAGCATGATTGATTATGTATCCTATGGACAGGCCATTAGCTAGCACTGCCAACTGAATGGCCACTGGGGGCTTGAAAGGGTAAGGAAGTTAACTGTCCGATTAAAAGCGAAGAAGTTCATGAGGAAATTAGAAAGTTAAGAGAGTGAGAATACTGTTGATTGTGATGTGTTTTGCTCGGCATGAATGAACTTGATGCCAGCATTATTGCAGTTGGTTGATTAGAGGGAATCATAAGTCTTGATTGAGATGGGAAGGAGGTGATAAGTGGAGTCTTCGAAACTGTATGCGGTTCTCTACAGGATATTTTGGACAGTACAAATCCAGCTGGACGATTTATGTCAGTGGAAGATTCCGCAAGATATGAAATTGGAAAGCCAAAAATGCAAATCCAGTAGAAAGCTAAGTAAAGCAAAAACTTAGAGATTAGCTTTACAACAGTCTGAAGCCGTATTAAACCTTCTCCATTTCCTCTTTATGAAGTAGAATATCTTCATAGCTTTGATCTTTGAAGAGGAAAGGAGAAATGCAAAGAAATTAGAGTTCGCAATTGGAGTATTGCTGAACAGTGAAAAATGTCTACCGAAATTCATTTAGATGGGGCCATTATATAGAAGACGAGACGTTATGGAAGCTATTGCTAAGCAAACAACTTATTGTTGATGTCAATATGGTGTCTACTTAATCTCTGTTTCATGTAAATGTTATGTTGTGAGAATATGTGCAATAATTTAACGCATTTCATGTTTTATGTAAATTGCATACTATATCATGTACAAGGCACTAAAGGTACTATCATCTTGAATAGAAAAGCATCATATTAGGTGAAGGGTAAGGAAGCGGTGAACCCAAAGAGAGACACAATAATCCAGAAGGCAAAAGCAGAATATGGAAAAGAAAAAGTTCATCTATTGAGCATGCTCGTATTTACGTTTGATCACAAAGAAGCTGCTGTTAAATAGTAATAGAACTATTTAATATAAAAATTTAGGAAAATTCTATAATCGGGTTATTAATGTTAGCGGAATCGGTCCTGTCACCATCCAATGGCTCATACCATACCCAACTGTGATCGAATTCCTAAAATAGTTAATATTTCATTTAACATATTTTTATAGTTATATTGTTAACGGGGCCTTCCTATCGACAGGATTTAGAAGGTCCCAAAAACTTAAGATGTAAACATGACTTCAATACTATTTTAAATTTGATTTTGGGATACTACTTTTCTATTTTATCTATCATAGAAGTTAGCCGATATTTATAAATTTGGCCTCTTAATGTTAAAAAGGAAACACTATGAAAATGGCAATTCTAATAACCCTAATTAGTTAAACCAAAAAATTTCGAAAATATTTTGGATTAGTTCCTTCAAAGAAGAAATCATATCCAATTACAAGTTTATTTATGACCATAACTAATGAATCCCTTAACATTACCTCAATTTTTTTCAGCATTCATTGAGATCTATATATTCTAGTTATTTTAACATTATATTTTTATCGTTTTTAAATAGATATTTGTCAAGAAATAGATATCGATGAAAAATCATAAACTAACCAAACAGATAGGATACAGATATGATACAGATAAATTATAGATATAAATTAGATACAAATAAAAATTTGACAATCCAAAAAAACCCTATAAGATAGATGAAGGCTACATACACTTGTTTTTTTTTTTTTTTTTTTTTTTTTTTTGTTGGCCTTAAACTATTATCATAACTAATCAATCCCACAATATGACCACATATTTTTCCTGCATTCATAGGGATCTATTATATCAATGCAAATGAAGGGTCTATTTCGATTGTCAAATTTTTATTTGTATTTGATATACCTATATAACTTATCTGTATTATATGTGTTTGGTCAGTTTATGAGTAAAACTGTCAGTTTTTCATCAGCATTTGTTTCTTAACAAATATTTGTCTGAAAACAGTAAAAATATGATGAAAAAGGTAATTCTAGAAAAAAATGATGAATAAACAAGAGGGTTAAAAGACTATGTGCTACTATTTTTGATATTTTGAATTGATGATGAATATTCAAGGAGAAGGAAATTTAATTTTTAGGAATTTAAGAAACTAAGTAAAGAAAGATAGTTTTTTTTTTTTTTTCAATGCCACTACAATCAAGTGGTAAGATTCTTAAATAGATTGAGAAAGAGTATTTACATAATCTTAAAATTTTAAAATTCCATTCTGCCTAAGTTACATTATAAGAGGTTAATTAGTAATTACCAAAATAGTTGAGATTATTACTTGTTTATCATCTTTCTCAAAAAAAAAATTACATATGTATAATTTATATAAAAATATTATGAATATATCATCGTTATATCATATATAGGATATGCGATATGACTTTTTTAATGTATACACACGTAAAATACCGATACTTTGTGTGTATCACATACCCTATGTGCGATGTATGTATCATAAGTACAATGCACATACGCGCAAAGTACTGGTATTTTTACTTTATGTGTTGCATATAAGGTGTGCAATACATGCAAAGTACCGATACTTTGCGTGTATCGTATTCTTTACATACCATACACAAATTTTTACAATTTTTACATAGTAGGTAGCTCAGTATCTTGCCTTTAGGATGCGATACGTATTTAAAATTTTATATATCTTCTCCAACATGTGATATATAGGTGCTAATTTGGTTTTATTTTTATGTAACTTGTATTTGTGTAATTTTTTTCTAAAACAATGGTAGACACATATTTCACCCAAAATAGTTGTCGTTATTGGTAATAAGGGTAGCGTAGTAATTTAATTTGTCTAGCTTTATAAGCGAGTTAATTACTACTATACCAAATAAACTTAGCTTAAATATATAAGTCATAAGGATGGTCTAGTAATTTGCCCATATAAGCCTAATTTTGAGGGTTATTTTTTTTTTTTTTTAGTATATATAAAAGGCCAAAGGCCAAGAAACATAGAAAACTAAATAGAAGAACCAATACAAGACTCAAGAGAGTCATGCAAGAGCAACAAGTGAAGACTACTGGAAGGATCAAAATAAACAACTCTTCCCTCTTGGATATGGTGACCCACAGATGCCATTTGATCAGCACACAAGTTGCAATTTATAGGGATCCAAGAGAATTTTACTTTTTAGGATTTAGTTATCCATTGCCTTATTTGGGAAAGAACCTGTTACGTCCAAGGGGTACACTAAGCGTAGCAGTCCGCAATACACAATACTAAAACCTAAGAATGACTACCTCAGTCACGCAAAAGCTTCCAAATCATGTACAAGACGTACATCACAACCAAGGGAACGCATCGGAGTGGTGCAATTTACATTAATAATAATTAAGTAACAAGGCAAAGAGAATATTTATCATAAAACATAAACATGGTAAATTATAATTCTTAGGGGACATATCCCTCTATTTTCTTCAAGTTAAAATAAATACACTCGTTAGAAATTTCCAAAATACTAACATAGCATACATTACAAATAAGGAACCTTACAAAGTAACTTCATCCTATGTTCCTATTGTCTTCATAAAAGTTTAACATTCTTCCATGACTTCCTTAATGTCATGATCTTAGATTTAAGCCACGGATATACCTATTTCAACAAAAGCTATAAGGGTATAAGCTTACAACTAGCTTAGTGAGGTATTCATTTTCATTCGCACCATGGTTTCAAATAAGTTCATTTAAATTTTCACACATATGCTATGCATCCAATGCAACAGTCACGTAATTTCACAAATATATATAGTTATTAGGAAACCATATATAGAACGGATTTATCCCTCCGTATCAAAGGTTAGGAAATTATTGATGAAGATCCTCGACCTTCTACTACTAGTCCTTAAGTCCCCACCCAAAGCGTTCTATTGGCTCGGTTCTGAATCTAGAGTCGCATTCTCCGAGCGATTTAGATTCTCTAGAAAGGAACATAGCCCATGTCCTAGCACGATAACAGCTAATCCAACTCTACACGTAGGAGTAACAGCATTTCAAAAGAAATGTGACTCGATGGATGCTATACGTGAGCATTTTATTTTTCTTAAGCTAAACCTTATTGAGGTTTATTAGGAGATGCAATCAATCAATTTAACAAACAATAAACAATCATACAAATAAGTAAATAGAAATACTTAAGCAGGCAATTTGAAGTTGCGATATTCTTCATTCTCATTTCACATATAAACAAAGATTCACATATATACATATCCCCCAGTTTCCATACATATCCATTTTCATTTTTTCTTAGTATGCTAATGCCACTACTCTACAAGCACAAGCAAGGTAACGAAATTAAGAAGAATAACTTACTCGTCCATTTCGCATTCTTCTTAGTCATAGCAATCATCAGGAAAGGTAATCTCGTATCCTTCGTCACCTAAACAAAAGAAATACCTGAGATAAGTATTTCGTAGAAATTGTACTTAAACTTTCTAATTTTATTTCACTATGTTCGTCAAATTCGCATAGAATGAAATTCCAATTTAAAATGGGCATAACTTGCTCATTTTAACTTGGAATTTCACATAAAATATATCATTTTCTATCTATTCGAAAAGACCTATCCATTTCTAAGGTTATTTTTGTCATATAAGGCCGTTTGGGATTCGAAACCATAGGATACAAATTCAAAACAAAACTTTCTGGATTTTGCAAAACAATTTTCCAACTCAACTCCATTCAAATATCCTTTAGTAAAAATATAGATATATATATATATAGATTGATAAATCCCTTGAGTATATAGATAAGCTATGATTGATAAATCTCTTAAGTATATAGATAAGTTCACTTTATATGCAAAAATTCTAATGGTAGTATCTCAACAATTTATTTCATAAAACAATTCATTTTGAAGTGTTAAAACTTAACTTTGACAAATTTCTTTTCAACTATTTTTGAAGAAACTTTATATTTTCCTAGGTTATTATAAATGAGTATATTCTTATTTTATTTCCTCATTCCTTTTTCCAAAACAAGTAAATTTTCCTTTAACTTTGGACTTTTATAATTTTTACTTTTAGTGATAAAAGATCAAAGTTATCAAAAGTTTGTTAAGTTGTTGATAACGTATCTATAAGTTTGCATTTAGAATGGTTTTAGAAAATGAGTCCTTTCTTTTTATATTTCTTGTTTAAAATATAAGTTCTTATTTTCTAAAACTTTAGTCTTTTACTTTCTCTACAAATTTTATTTGAAAAGAATCCTTTTTATTGATAAAATCCTTTGTTTTTTATCTTATCATATTTATATTCTTTGAAAATAAGTTCCTTCTTTAGAAACTTGAAAATCATTATTTTCCTAAATGGGTTTATAACTTTATGGGTTGATTTTTTTTCTTAACTTTGAAAACTAGTTTGCTTCCTTTTTTGTTATGGAGTTAAAAAGAGTTTAATCTTAATCTTTTTATAAAAACTTTGAATATTAACAAATTATTTTACTAAAATTTGTGTTACCATATTATAAAAAAAAAAAGTGTTTATTTCTTATATTTTCTTGATAAAGCTATCTTTATTATTTGAGAAAACTTGTATTACTCAATTTCTATATTGTTGATAATAACTCTATTATTTAATAACAAGTCACATAATAGAAAATTTAGTTTTAAGTTCCTTTAATAAAGTAAAATTCTACTTTTAAATTTAGTTAAGACAATATCATTACGTAGATGCATGTAATATGAGCATGTAAAATAATAAGAATATAAGAAGAATAATAGAAGCAAATAATAATAAGCAAGAGAATAAAAATATCAAATATTAGGAACCTTAGCTTCATCTAGGTATCCCAATCAAGTATTAGGAGCTTTAGCTTTATCAAGGCATCCCGGGACTAAGAATAAATTAGTCCCAAAAATAAAGAAAAGAAAGAAATGTTATTTTGACTTGATATGGACAAATCTAAGACTAGAAAGATTAGTCTTAAAATGGCATGAAAATAAATAAATAACAAGTAAGCTTATATGCTCTAAAGATTATATATAAATACATAAATATATTTAGTTAGATATGAATAAAAAATTAGCATAATAACAACAATAAAATCAATATATATATGAACATAATAACAACATAATAAAATTTCAATTTCATGTATAAGAACAAAACATGAACATGTTGTTGCTTTTATTACTCATATGAGTTTTAAAATAACACCATAGTCATGTTAAGTTACATGATATGGGTAAATAAATAGAAATAGGAGTTTTACCTAAAGTGTTTATGTGGTATGAAAATGGTAGATAAATGAGGTATTATGTGGATAGTAATATGTGGTAATAGTTTGTGTACAAAGAAGGATTTTTGTAAAGAATTGGTTTAAGAGAGTTTTGGTAGAGAGAAATTTTGGAGAGAGAATTTGTGGAGAGATTTTGGTAGTAAAATGAGTTATGTGAAAGAGTGAAGAAGGAAGGGAGTATTTATAAAATTTTGGAGTGAAATTAGATGTAATTAAATTAATTGAAAAAAATAAATGAGAGTGAAGAGAGAGAGGGAGGTGGACGGTAACTTGAAGAAGAGGGAGAGAGAAGTGATTAAGAATTAATTTTAGAAGAAAAGTATAAGAGAAGTTTAGTAATATGTAGTGTAGAATTTTTGTGGGAAAGGAAAATTATAAGAAATAGGTATGTAGGTTGTAAGAATAGGTAGTAAGAAAAAGTAAAAATAGATAAATAGTAATGAATAGTATAAAAGTACTATGAATAGTAGACTAGAAAAATAAAATACCAGTAGTAGTAAAAATACGTGTACAAATGCGATATCTGTAATTTTTAGCCACCGAAAAATTCTAAAACTGATATTTTTGAATTCCTTATATTTTTACGAGTCTATTGATATTCATGGAATAATTTTGTCATCCGGTGTACCAGGGCATGGTTTTTGAAAACTGATCCCATTCGAATCCGAACGACACTAGAAATTTGTGAATCTTATATTTTTAAGCTTCCATATATTATTATGAACTATTATCAATAATTATTTCCATTTCTTTGTTTAGGGTTTAAGAGCACGAGATTATCGAATCTTAAACACTAAGGTTATTTGTAAGTTTTCTTGACTTTTAGGGTTTTGGTTTGACTTCCGGCTTGTAGATTTTATAAAATTTTTGGGTTTTGTTCGTATTATATTTTTAGTTCAATGTCTATGGTTTATTTCGTTTTATTTGTGATTATTTAATATTTTTTCAATTCTCGGGATCGTTTAAGCGAATCTAAGGTTATAGGTTGACTCAGTTTGACTTTTGGTGAAAATTGAAACTTTTGATTCTAAAATTCCCTGAAGGATTTAAGGTCTTAGCACTTCGCTGTCGAGCATTATTTGGATATATTGTCTTGATTTTTGTGTTAGGAATCGGATAGATGATTTGATTGGTGTACGGATGTTGAATCAACCAATAGTTGGGTTTTCTATTTTGTTTTGAGGGTTTTCTTTTTCTCAAGATTAAGAATTCTCGTGTTTGACCTTATTTAGAATTTGGTTTTAACTTGGGTTGATTTTCAGGGTTTCGGTTTTTGGTTTTAGACTTATGGGATTATTTTCTAAAAATTATGAAAATTTCAAGGATTTACAAAACCTAATTATAAGCAACATATGTAGTCATAGAGTTCCTAGATTGTAGGCCTCTTCAGAATCAGTTTCCACTACGACTTAGGAAAAATTCAATTGCCATGAAAGTTGTAGTCCTATAAGAATGGCCTAAAATTCTGCAAGTAAAGGAGAGCAGGCACCGACCTTTTGAGCAAAACCACCCGCCATTCACCTTTGCTATCCCAAATTACCCCTGCTGCTATGGAAACTCCTATTTGAATATTACATGAGCCATCAACGTTCATTTTACCCAGTTCTCTTCCAGTTTCTTCCAAGATTTGTTAATAGTAGGTCTGGAATTAGGAATCATCTTCTGATTGCGATCACATGCAGTTGATATTTCCTCAGCTCTACAAACAATAGATCGAATAGGGTCTTGATCCTTTAAGTTACTGCCTCTAGATATAGATTGATTACACCACTTCCACTAAAGCCACACACACACGTGGAAAACAACATGTCCTAATTCAGGTGACTAAATCTATTCAACTTTATCTAGGATAGGTTATCGAAAACCCACTCAACAACATCTAAATTGAAAAAATTCTGCCACTCTCGCCTATCCAAAATCATTAACCAAATTGGTTTAACCAAATTGCAGTCACGAACTGCATGGAAAACAATCTCAATCGCCATAACACATCGAGGACACAAATTCAAATTAGTAACTCACCTCGTTTCGTAGAATTTTATAGTGGGCAACCAATTCTTAGCCAAGAGCTACAAGAAGCTTTTGATCCTCTGTTGAGATTTCAATTTCTAGATTTTCTCCCACCTATGTTGGTTTTCTTCAAACTCCCTCAGTTTTATAAATTGGAAGACCGATTTAGTAGTGAATTAACCTGAAGAACTGAAAGGCGAAATCAATCTATCTTCTCCATTACTAGAATTTGGAGTAGGAATAGGCCTGATTAGCTCGACAATCTCTAAGGGCAGCAATCGATACTATAAATTCCAGTTCCAATTATCATAGTGATCAACAAACTCCCTTACTCTCTTATTCCTAAAATTTTCCAGAAATAGGATTTAGAGTGTGGTTTAGAAGGGGGGCTGCCTCCTCAATCCAGGTGTCTTCCCAAAACCTTACCTTACTTCTATCCCCATTCGACCAACAAGCCAGTCTGGAGAAGATGTCATACTGAACAAATCGCCTTCTAGGTGGAAGAAGCAGTGGAGACATTACAAGAAACATGACTAGATGAAAAATTAATCCATCCATATTTATCCTTCACCACCTAGACCCAAAAATCATTCGGATTATGAAGGATCTACTAGCCTAGTTTCATTAGTAAAGCTTGATTAACTTCAGTTGTTTTTCGAATTCAAGGCCTCCCTCCTTCTTGCTCTTACAAACTTCATCCCAATTAACAAGGCGTGGCTTCCTTCTACCCTCCGAGGCTCCCCAGACAAAACTTCTAATTAATTTGTCAATTTCATCACTAATACCCTTAGGCAATTTTGTTGTCTGCATTTGGAAAGTTGGAAGAGATTGTAAGACCAACTGAGCCAAGGTGATTCTACTTGACAAAGACAAATTATTCACCTTACACCCAGTTAGTCTTGACTTCACTTAATCAATAATAAACTTATAAGTCTCCTTACCAGCACGATCATGAATAATTGGACATCCAAGATATTTACCCAAATTGGTAGTAGTGGTAAAATCAAATTTTCTACTAATAGAACGTCTTAGACTAGTATTGACATTCGAGGGTTAATTTGAAATAATATATTACTAGTTCATTTTAAAATTAGAAGAATTCTTTAGGGTTTTTTTTTTTTTTTTTTTTTTTACCAATATAATGGGAAGGGAATTTGACCATGTACTACTCACTTGAGAAACTAGGATAGATGTTACTGGGCTATAAGACCATTTGAGCATGTACCTCTCACTTGAGAAACTAAGGCAGACGTTACTGGGCTACAAGACCATTTTAGGCGTGACTCTCGGTCATAGAAAAAAGTCCCATCCCATCCCATCACTCCTTAATTCAATAAAATTAGTGATCCTTCTGCAAATTCAAGAATTGAAAAAGGGTTTTTGTTGAATTTGGTGAAATCAATCCTTAACCTTATTTTGAGTTCAATATAAGTTATTTGATAAATTTAGCCACTTTTTAGATCTTATGTGCTGACTCTACTTACGTTACGTTTGATATGCATGAATCGTCTGAAATGGAATTAAATCAATAAGGGAATGATAAATCCATTTCTTTGTTTGGATACGAACATGCAACGGAATGGAAATGAATTAGTTTATACTATAATTTATCAAAAATATCCTTCACAAAAGATAAGATAATAAATTCATATGGAAAGAAAAATGTAATTTAATTAAAAATCTTTAATGGAAGGTGGAAAATAATTGCATTACCTGACTCCGTATATTGAATGGAGGTGTCTGTCGTTAGCATTTACATTGTTGAAATATGAAGCCGGCTGGTCATTTCTTAATCTAACCTGAACAGTTACAATTATGCTCCTTTGAATGCCGTGTTTCTCTATACTTTGAAATTAGCTTGACTTTGTATCACTAATCTCTTGCTTATGTCAACCTAAGAACCAATCCAAGATCACATTGCTAAAGTTCAAGCAATATAAGAATCTTTTTTCATTTATATTTTTATTCTTTTTCCCTAAACTAAGTAGCCGAATATTGATAGAATTTGCAGTATGTGTAAACACCTCATTAAAATTAGAACGCCTCAAGATATTTCACGCTTGCAGAGAATCATTTCAACAGGATGTGCAAAAAGGAAATGAACCTAGCCACTCCACTATGCTGCACCACAGAGTAGCATCGTCATGTGTGACCATTTTTTTGTGGTGAGGACCCACGCACCAGCCCAGATCATTGTGCTGAAGCAAAGGACAAACATCGACATGCTCAAAGTAGAATGCTCCATTTTTTCACACTTCAGCCATTGCTTTTACAGCCATCCAAGACGTTACAATGCCAGTTGGTGCTAGAATTGCTAGGAATTATGAATTACGAATCACTAGGAAGGGTGTTTGTGTTTCTAAAAAGCTCAGTTTCTTATGGTAAGGTGTCCGACGCCGAGTGTGTTATTAAGGAAGAAGTTATAAGCAGTAGAGCGACATGAATATCAAAGACTGACCTACAGAAATATGCCTCCAAAAGTAACAATTTTCAGAAGATGAATGGAAAATACAGTTAATGTAAGGCAAGTGACACCTAATGATCATAACTGGGACAGAAAATGCCAGTTACCAACAACCTAACCGTTAAATCTTCAAATTGTGTACAAGACAAGTCCATACACAGGGTTCCCTTTTCGGTGTTTCTTCAAAATAATAAGGCCTACCGCTCAATGCTTCCTATGCTAATAAATATCTCAAGGCAATAACATGATCTTTTCTATAGAATCTTAAATCCAATGTATGTGAAATCAATATTGATATTTATGTACAAAAGCAATATGAGAAATCCCATTGCAGGTATCATATGACAAAATGAAGGAATTCTGAAACCATCTTCCCAAACAGCACAGCATAGAAAGGGAAGAGAAAGCCTGGCTGCCGTATAAATATCAAATGCGAATGAAATATGAGAAGCTATAACTGGATTTCAGAGATGGGACTAACAGATCCTTGGCTCCAAAGAAACTTCCAAGGTCCTGTCCCAGTTCCTATCCTGCAGATGAAGTAGATTGATGACACTTTAAGGTGAGACTTAGAAACATCAAACGAGTGGGCAGTATTCAAAAAACAAAAATGTATTATGCCATGAATTGTCACTTGTGATTATGTCATATTGCAGAGATAGAATAAAGGAGATCATATGAAGATTCATGAGAAAGTACCTCCAAAGTCCAGCAAGTGCTCGAAGACTCATATATATTGTTAAAGCAACCCAGATCCCAACAAATCCATGAGAAGCTGAGAGAGCTAATAAACATAGGATGCTAACTATTGCCACCGTGACCTGAAGAATAATTATCGCAACTTAGAATGGTCTTTTCACTGTGAAAAATTAACTGAAATAGATTTACATTTGTCCTGTGATATTGCTGATTGTTGTGAAAAAAGAAAATGTTTAGCTTGCACATATCATGTCAGTATGATTGCATTATTATGATTTATCGTCCATAAACAGTCATACTATGTCCTTGACTCCTAGTAGTGGAAACTTTTTGAGGGACTTCGTACTATTTTACAGGAGCTCACCATGGAATATGCAGAATATGCAAAATCAGATGCTCCAAAGTTGATGCCATCAAATACGAAAGCCAAAACATTGATGGGTTGAGTTGCGGCAACGAACTAGAAATCCAACATAGAAATGTCATTCCATCATCATTAACACCTGAGACCAGACCAAATGTTCATGAACACAGACAAAAAACACTTACTGGAATTCCTATGCTGATGACATGCAGGACAATAATGTCCTTTGTGAACAATTTTGCTCCAAAATGTAATCCTCCTCCCAAAACGACAGCTAATACCAGCCCCAGGACTAGTCCTAACTGCAGGTAGTTGAATTAGTTCTATTAGAGTGTTTCTATTGCAACAAGTGCAATATCATTCAAAACAAATGTAAGAACCTGTAAAACTCGAGACGCAGTTGCTGTGGCCTTATCATAGTTTTTGTTAGCAAAAGCACTAGCTAGGATTGCCTGCAATTAAGACAATATATCTATCTATTACAAGTGTACTAGAAAGATGAACAAAACAATCAGCAATGATCTCTGCAGCTTTGATTTTTAAGAACATCTTTGATTTTTGTATGCCCTTAATGAAAACCCACAAAGGTTCTCTCTAATATGCTTTTGCATATCAAGAATTCTGCAGTATGTGGAAAGTTGAAATTAAATTATTGAAACATCCCAGAATGGAAAAGAGAAGGAATGCTTTTTACCTGCCCAGCCACTGCTAGCCCGTCCGCAAGGAGTGATGTTGCCAACCAAACCTGCAGGCACACCTGAAATGCTGCCATGGTTGTTGATCCTTGGCGTGCTGCCAATGATGCAGCTAGGGTCACACAGAATGTCGCAGCTATGACTCTCATCAAAAGCATAGAACCTGGTATATCAGTGGACAAAAAATAGACAAGTAAGTCCTTGCCATTCCTTCATGACAAAAAAAGTTCAGGAAATGATGCTTTCTGAGAACATCTCATTTTGATCAAGCAGCTCAAGCAAACGTTTTGGAATCAGATAAAAGGTCCCCATTGTCTAATAAATAGACAAAAATTTAGGTTCTCTGATATTAACTGGGAAAAAGAGAGATAAAGAAAAGAACATGCTCTCTTCGAGTTTGATTGATATGAGTGCCAGTACTGATGCATTTAGTATAGATGAACCATGATCATACCATTCTTCAAAAATCGACCCAATTGTAAATGCTCAATACTTGGAGGTAGCAGGTCAACTTGCTCCTGTAATCTCCACAAGAGTATCAGAGAGATTAGATACCTGAAATGTAAATTGAAAGAAATAATTCTTAAATAGCAAGTACTAAGAATATAAGCATATGAACATTAATGAGATGAGTTCGTTATCTTGACCATGTCTGAGATGATACTTACTGTGACATTACATGGGCTATGGCTGCACCGCTAACACCCAGATGGAAAACAAATATAAATATTGGGTCTAGAATAATATTGGTTAGATCTCCTGCAACTGAAAAATGCCAACCAAAATGAATACAGCATGGTAGTAAGCCTTCCACCAAAATACACACCCTTAACTAAACTGCAGCCCAAAGAAAACAGAAAGCAAGAAATTTTCAAAACGAAAAAAAACACCTGTTGCATATAAAGGAGTTTTTGTGTCTTTAAATCCACGGAAGATTCCTTGCATGGCCAGTGAAAGGAGAGTTGCCGGTGCACCAAGTGACCTTACTGTCAAGTATTGTTGTGCAGGAGTAAGCATAGGGGATTGCTGAGAAGGGGAAAAGGATTCAATTTTGTGTAAGCAAGAAATTGCAATCCAGGAATGCTTAATACTTTTGTTAGGTGAATGATACTCACAGGACCAACTCCCATAAAACCTAGAAGTGGCTTAGCAGAAGATATGAGGAAAGTGGCTTGCAAGAGACCTAGGATGCTACCGATAAACAATGCTGATGAAGCTGATGGTATGTGTCTTCTCCTGCTCCTATTTTCAGGCTCTGACGAATCAAAGACGGTAAATGGTTGCGAGTCATGTTCATTGTTGCTGGACTCTGAAATAACACTTTGTAAAAGAACATTTAAAAAATAAACAAAACTAACAACATTCATTATTAAATTAGATTACCAGATTATTTCAGCTTAAGCAGCCAGATGGAAACTATGAAAAAAGGATGAAGGTGGGAAATTACAATAAAAATAGAGATGAAACTTTTTAATGATTCAAATAAAGGATGAATACGACATAGATTGGTATAGATATAGGATGACACTTGACTCTGTTAGATCCTTGTGGCATGGCATGTTAAATACACAAATTATTCATTCTTTAATTTCATCCTTTATCTAAAAGAAACGACATTCTTTATTTGCACTATTTTAATAATGTTCATTTGCACTAAATGTTTATCTTATTTAAACCACTTAAAATTTTTATTTTCTATTTAAACTTGACTTGGACACTATGGTGTATAATTTTCCCAGAAGAGCAGTAAAGCTTCCTTCAAGGATGGATGTAGCCATGAAATGAGAAGTTCATACCATGTCGGGATATCAACTCTTTCCTTTCAGTACATGACTCCACATCTTCATTAGCCTTCTCAGGGCTTATGCTTCCAACAGCATCCTCTTCGGCAACAAAAGATGTTGTGATACTGACAAGAGGGAATATAGCAATTTTTGACACTTGATTAAAGAGTGCTATGGATACACCTACAGCTGCAAGTTCCACAGGACCTGTACGAGGAAAAAAAATGATCACTGAATAGTCAAAGGTATCATGCTGCTAAGATGCCTCAATAAAGGCATTTAAGCCTCTCTCGGTGTTTCTTTTCATGTACAAAATGTAGGAATGTACACAGTCGCATGCACCTGGCCGTGTCTATTACTTGGAGCACTTCATAGAGAAGGGTAAGCTTGTTTTCCAACCACTTTCCATGCCTTCATAGTACTTTAAGACATTATAGTATCAAAAGAGTTTATAGGATTGAGGATGCTATCAAATGTATTGTCCTAAGGCATGCCATTGTATACTGCAACATGTCAAAGCCATTTTGACTGTCCTAAGAGGCTACTTACGATTATATTGAGTATTCCCCAGTCTAACCGCATCATTGTTAAATAGAACTCTCTGATTTCTTCATCTTCCTCGAGAATACATCTCTTTTTTTTTTTCCCATAGGTTTAATTGCTCTTTATTCATTGAGATATTTGTATAAGCCCGTGACTCTATACTTGCTAAGAATAAAAGAAATTCATTTAAGAGAATCAACCACGCCACTAAAAATATAGGATATTCTAAGAATTTTAATAACAGAAAAAGAGGATAATGACTAAAATCATAGTCCTAGTGGCATCTTCCTTGTGCCCTCAAGTGAGAGAGAAAGATTAAAATCCCTCTCTGTTGTAATGGCCCTAGAAAAATGAGGATTACTTTAACTATCATTGTATACATATTTTTATATTTTACATTTTACTATGTAAAGGTCAATTCAGCCATATTATATTATGGCTTAAGACTCTAATCTCTTCTATACATGCATTGCACCTTGTACTTATGTTATTATTGAATAAATTAAGTCTTTTTCACTCAATATTTGTAGAGAAATTACAGATCTGAATAATTTACTTAATGATTACAATTAAGAAAAATACAAATTTTAGTCACCAAATTACATAAAGACTCCTAAAATAACATAAATTTCCCAAGACGAAGCAGCCATATTACGATTTCTAACAATGACGATGGGTCATTGTTACCATATGGGCTAAGTTTCTTCCTCCTCAGAGGATAGATAAACTGCCAACATTGTTAGGGATGTGAAGAGGGGAATGGCTCTATGGATAGACGGTCTTCCCTTCTGTCAAACATGCTTGCAACAACATAGCAGCAGTTGGGATCTAATGAGTAAATAGTAACTTCGTTCCAATTAAAATTCCAAAAGAGATGAACTTTTTTTAAACTGTCAAATGGAAGTACCCTGCAATTGCTTATAGATAATCGACACATCAAACTACCTCAGATTACTTTTTTCCAGAAATTGCATTTGACACCAGAGTTTCAATTATGTAAAACAGGTAAGAGTACCTATCTGGCCAATGAATGCTGTGTCAACCAAAGATGCAAGAGGGTCTGCTGTCAAAGCCAGTGCTGCAGGAAGTGCAATTTGAGTTATTTCTTGGCCGAGCTGATCATATCTACAAAAGGACCTGCACATTTAGAGTAGGAAGGTGTCAGCCAAACAGGTTATTGACCATGAAACAAGGAAGTCCATCAACAGCATATGTTTGATCCTTGTCTTGACTAGATCTAATTATCATGAAATGAATTCAACAACAAATAATCTCCAATACAACACCCGCCCCATCATCCACACATACCCCCCACCCCACCCCCCGCAAACCATTACCACCGATGAAAAGGAAAGCCACATTTGACCTTATATGAACAATTAACAACTAACCTTTTCCAATTTTTTTTCTAAATTTAATGTTGCTAGCAATCATGGTCAATGTGTCACAAAATTAGGTGGCAGTTGAGAAAATTAGTTTGATATTGCAATTAATTAGGAATTAGCGAATGCTCAATACAAAAATAAGAGATCTAAGACCATTATTATAAATAGTCTTATTGTATAAATGTAAAGATTCATTCAATAACTAAGAAAATTCAAGAATTCAAGAGAAGCATTGCCAGCTAAATAGGCTTAACCCTAAATACCATTTTTAATACAAAGAATAATCATAACCATCCTTAACATAATTTTAACTATTCAAATTAGCAGCATCAACAGCAAAAGCTTATGTATACATGAAGGTCTGGTCAGTGATAAAAGGCTACAACTTGCTGAAACATAATTTTAACTATTCAAATTAGCAGCATCAACAGGAAAAGCTTATGTATACATGAAGGTCTGGGCAGTGATAAAAGGCTACAACTTGCTGAAACAAGCAAATGAAAAAGGGAAGCTCTCGGAACCATAAAATTAGAGGACTGAACCTTGGGCTATTAAAGAATATGTTGATTGGAATTGTTTTCCATTCTTCAGTTTTGAAAAGAACCATCCTCCTCGATAATAAGTGCAAAGGTAAAATCCTTTTAAAACCTCGTGACTGTACCTGCAAAAAACAGCCCGTTCACCTTGGAAAACTACCTGATTATATTCCAACGTCTCATACACAGGACAACAGCGGCTTTCAAAAATGAACTTGGACTTTTAAAACTTCATGATCATGTGGTTGCAAGGTTTAAATCTCAAGACAGGCACTGAAAGCCACCTAAGTACTCCATTTTGTGTCTCCAAACCACCCAAATGATTCATGTAAAGAACTGGGGAAGGTAGATGTGCCTCCCAATATTGTTTCTATATGCCAAGTCATCCGTCAAAAGCAATTCTTCCACATAAAGTATCCAATTCATATCATAATCCGACTTGTGGTTTGATTATATTAATTTTGTAATTTATGTTCCGATGATACGTCAGATAGGACGAATAAAATGGTTATATTATTATTTGCTGGCCAAGCCAGTCGTTTTCTCTTAGTTAAACAAATATTGTTATGCATCAAAGCCTTGGATGAGTTTGCAAAACCCAAGGCAAGGCTGTCGATCCTAAATATGGATCGGGTGAACTTTGGTGTTACTTCCTCCTATCCTTCCTCCCCTTTTCATGTTTTATCTCGTACTCTTACAAGTAGTATTATTAATTATTGTTTACTCACCAATTTTGATAATATATATAATATATATATATAATATGATTTAGATAAAATTGATTATAAATACCTTCATAATCGCATGTTCAACATGCTACATTAAAATTTTTTTTATGTCATATATTGGACATGCGATACACATATATACATATAAAAATATATCCATATCGCATATTCAACATGCGATACATACTTATATTACTCATACAAAATGTAATACACGATACTTTTTGAGTATATTATTATTTCGCATCTTAAAAATATGATACATATGTAAAATTATAATTAATTTCATCTAAATTATATTTGTATAATTTTTACTTTTGCAGGGATAATAGATAGGTATTTCACCCCTTGTTATTGTGTAAAACAATTTAAAATTTTCCTTCTAATAAGAGCCATGTTCTTGCTTGAATTGCTTGACCAGATAGAGGGATTCGTCGCAATTGCATCTCTTTACATTAATGATATAATCAAAAGGAAATTTTTTTTCTTTATTCAGTCAATGAAACATGTAGTGTCAAGGTTGTAGGCTTGTAGCAAAAGACCAATGCCTAATTAAGATTTTAGTACAAGTGCAATTCCTTTTAGCCCGTAAATTAAGAGAAAAATGCAATTTGGTTCCGGGATTATATGTGAATGGACTAATCCGCGTTATAATATTCCTAGAAAAAACATTCATATATCCCTAAACTTATAAGATGTTTTTGTTATAAATAAAAATTATCCAACAAACCATTTTTATTTTCGATAATTAATGGTGTATGTTTAGGTAAAAAGAAAAACCAAAAGATCATGAGAGAGGAACCAAATCATAATGACACTACAATCAGAAGATAGATAAATAAATTAATTTGAGAAAATTAATGGTATCTTTAATCAATTAATACCTTAATTTATTTAATAAAAGCTAACTTCCCTCTAATTGACTTAGTTAATAAAACCTACTGTTTTTAGCTACTTATCTAACATAAATTAAAAAAATTAAAACTTTAACTAAATTAGCATATAGTAATAGCTGATACTTGTAATTATAATAAGATAAAATTTATTGTAACTACAAAGTGTGATAAATTGATCATTAATAAGATTATTATAAAAAATAGGATGTAGATTATATTAAGTTAGCTTTGTTATAATTATACAACTATAGTTAGTTTTGAAATATGCTTTTTCTCTTAATAATTGATGGTTGGAGAGTAATAATCAATATATAGGTAAGACTTACTAGTTATTGGTTATTTATAAAAAGGGTGGATGTCTTGGGATTACGATGGATAGAGAATAATTAATCTATACTGAAAAGTCTTTAAGGATAAGTTAGAAGAATCTTGATAGCTATATAATTACATATTCCTTAGGTAAAATCAAAAGATTTTTATTTATTACCTAGTAATTAAGAATCCATCTTAAATACAAATAAGTGTGGAATTGTAAAATTATATTCTGATTCAAGTTTAAGTGAGATAAAGAAAATTGTAAATTTGAATAATTAAAACTTAAGTTCATGACCTTACTTGTTATATCGTGCATGTCAAGATGCAAAACAATTCATAATCAGAGTGAAACATAATTGTTTATTGCTTGTGTTTACCTATGATCGAAGATCCTAACGATTGGTGAGCTGATGTGATACCCAGTATGTGACAATGTCCCTAGTGAAGTCGTACACTGAAGTGCCTTGGTAGATTTAGGAGTTGATGTTCTTAACGTGTTCTGATTATGGTGATATTGTGAAAATGGATCAAGAGATTGTAAAGAGAAGCTATGGATAAGGTTACTATGAGGTTTATGAGGCTCTTTGGTGAATTCTTGTGAGTGAATTAATCTCCTAATGGATTGTTTCGGTTTTAACTATGGGAGGATGTCACTAAAGGATATTGTGATGTTGTTGAAGTCTTCTGAACAATAAAACAGTATGCAATGGAGTCATGAGTTACTCTTAACTTTTAGGTCAGGTACATATGACTCTAAGCTAAGTTGTTTGATGGATAATAATAAAGATAATAATATGGTGTCAACTACATCAGATGTCTGTGAATGTTTGTTGTGGCATATGTGTTTGTGCTTGCAATTACATATTGAGCTTTGGATCATCCATTTGGAAAAACCTTTTGTGTGTGTGTGTGTGTGTGTGTATTAGGTACAAGAAAGACTTACACCCAATAATCCTGACCTTTGACAATCGAATCAAGAACCTACATTAATAAACTTAGGCAATTTATTTTAGGTTGTTTTAGTTACAATATAATCACTTTGCTTTAGTTTCAACTTAGTTAATAGCTTTGAAGTTGTAAAGCATTGAAGATTGACAATATCAATGTGAGGTACAAAGAGTTAGCATTTATTTAATATTTGTAAATTTTATAGTACTAAGCCTTAACACACTCATATGCTTTATGGCATAATGCTTAGTATTATGTATATACCATTTAATTATATTGTGATATAACAAATTGATACTATATCTCTGTCTATATTATAAAGGCAAAACTAGAAGTGTTGCACTCTGCATCATTCTCATCATTTAAAATTATGTAAATTTCTTTTAATACTAATTAAAATATATTACAACAAATTAATAAAATTTTTATCGAAGAATTTATTGAAATTTAGCGAGAAAAAGTTACTCTCTCGCATTATTTATAGCAATAAAAATTTATAATTGATTATAGTGATGTAAAGCTATGATTATCTTAATATATGATTTAATATCTTGCATCATTGATAGCAATTTTTTTTTTAAATTGTTATGTAATATTATGGTGTATCCAATAGCTAAGTACCACTACTAGGCAATATTAGATTATATATAGATTTAATGATTAAATCTTATTATTATTTTGGTGGGACACGATAACTTATTTGATGAAACAAAATGGTATGTTTAACATTATTTTTGTCTAATTTAACAAATACACTTATGATATAATATTGCATTAGTATATTTCTTTTTTTTTTCTTTAAATATTTTGGCACTATTTATGCGTAATTTATTTCTTCAAATTATTGATGATGTGTATGGTTTAATTCGATAATTATTTTATATTATAAATTTCATTGTATCATTGTTTTCAATTTTTATACATACATCACCAATGTATACCTTCTAATAGTATAAAACATTACCATTTTTTCCTTCCTCAACAATAGTTTTTTTTTTTCCGTATTACAACGCAAGATGAGGAATTTAAACCTAGGACCCCTTACTTAAGAATTTAAGATATATACATAGGCCACAATGCCATTAGCAATAGTTATTATTGAATTATAGCATTGTTGAAAACAGTCAACTTAAACATACACTTGGAAATCAAGGGACTTACATGATAAAAATTCTTAAGTTTTCATCTCACTCTTTCATGTATCGTGTTTAAAACTAACTCTTGGGCAATCTATCATACCACTTTCATTCCTCAAGATGCTATCAGAATTATCCTATCCTAACACCACTATGTATACTAGTTCTTGTGTTATTTTAAAAATGGGGAAAGTTAAGGGTGCCTTAGCTCTTTACTTAGTGATTACGAACTTCACCTCCATAACAATTACTAGTAACACAAGTGTGATTCACAATACAACTTCATTGAAAATCAAAGTATGATAGTTCCTTAACTAAATCAAATAGTTCAAGTAGTCTTTATGATTTATAAATGAACACTTCTAAAAGCAATTAAAGATTATCATGCAATAATACTCAAGTATATTCAATCCCATCTTTTATTTATTTATTTTGTTTCTTCAAAATTCTATACCAATTTGTTGGAATAAAGGCAAACCAAGTATCTATGCTTTCAATTTTTGTAATTTAGTCTTTCATCATTAGACTTTAGTAAATTAATACTTGTATTATCAAAGCATATGCAATTTATTAGTGTTTTTTCTAAATAATATTTGATGGATATTTATTTTGATGACAAAATAATGATAGAGAAACTTGGCCAAAAATTGACAAAATTTAAAGATATAGTACTAAACTGCCAAGAAATTATCAAAAATTAAAAGTACAAGCACTTCATCTACCATTATCTTGCCATCAAAATAAGTATATGTCAAATATTATTTAACAAAGATATTAGATTGCACATACTTTGAAAGTAGGAACACCAATTTACCAAAATTTAAAGATAGTACATTAAATTGTCAAAAATCAAAAGTATAAACAATTGTCCTACCATTATCCCCTAATTAGTTATTATTCAATCTACAAGATTTGTTGAAAACATCACTTTAGGTTAGATTTGGATTGGTCAAGACATCCTCCTAAAATTTAAATTCTTCGTTTAACTTGAAAAACTTAAAATCCATTGATGGTTTAAACCCATTAGATATTGACCAATTTATAATTTGTTGTGATCATTTAATCTTTTGCTTTGGATATCTTTAAAAAGGTCGGAATACAAATCTAAACTTTACATCGCCTACAAAATTTATTCCTTCCTTGGTTAGTGTGCTTTAAAAAAAAAAAGAAAAAGAATACACTCATCTAAATGCCCATAGTTGATTTGAGCAGAAACTTTGTTAGTTTATAATGACAACTATAGCTTAAATAATCGAGCCTTATCAAAATCAGATTGAGTTTGAGGTTGAATGAAGGGAATAAACAATTTTCATGATTTAGAATAGATAACAACTAAAGAATTGATCTAAAATCAAAACCCTAGGATTGATACAGAAAAAGCAGAAAACAATGAATTAAAGCTAGATAAAAGCCTAAGGCTTAAAACCAATCATTCCATCAATCTTTAGAATTTAAGCCGATTAACCATCTTGGTTGGTTAGCCACCTAGTTTAAAGCTTGGTAGAGCCTAAGGCTTAAAACCAGTCATTCCATCAATCTTTAGAGCTTAGGATGATTAACTATCTTGGTTGGTTAGCCACCTAGTTGACCATCTTAAATGGCCCAACTACCCCCTAAAAGAAGCCCCATTTTCGTCACAAAATAAATTTTTATCAAAATAAAATAAAAGAAACCTAATTAGGCTTATGAAAAATAGACTTTAACATGTAATATGACTGCATTATCTTATGCTTAGGAGTTGTTGGAATTTAAGTTTTATAAACTCTCGGTGTGTGATTTCTACTATTTGTTGTAGGTTAAGAACCAATGACTTAATGTTATTAAAGGGTAAATTACATTAGAAGGTCAGGATGTTTTGGGGATAAATTTATTTCAAATCACATCATTTCAAGTGGTTAAAAAGAGGTCACAATGTTTCAAGTGATTAAAAAAAAGTTACAACATTTAGAGAAGTGTACCAATTGAGATCATCATTAAACATGTCACAATACACCAGATCTTTTGAGTTTTAATTTTGAATATTTTGCCTGTTAACATGTGTTGACCTCAATTGATCTGCTTCCCTAAATGTTATAACCTCTTTTTAACCACTAGAAACATTATGACCTTTTAGTGTAATTTACCTTAGTTATTAAATTACTTATTTAATGTGCTTGTATAAAAAATGGGATAAAGCTAATATAATTAAGTGCTCAAACTTGCATTTATTTGTTCTTAAAGTGATTTTATGTAATAATATTAGATATAATCCAATATACAATCCTAGATGATTTGTGATAACAATTCAAACTGTGTACAAAATCAGAGTAAACTATTTTTTAGGATAAAAAAATATTATAAACCAAATTGTATGGTTTGGTTCAATTCAAAAAATTAAATCGATCCGTAATATTTAGTTCAACATACCAAAACCTATGTGGCTACCCTTAACTTTACTAGACTAGGTTGGCAATTATTACTTGCCAAATAAGGAAGGATAAGAGGAAAGAAATGGAAAATGTAATAGGAAGATATATGACAAATAAGAAAAGAAAAGAAAAATGAGAGAAGTAGTTTTTCATCTAAGAAAATTCTATGGTTCATTATTAATTTTAATATAACTAATCCTATCAACTAATCAATATCTTAGATTTAGAAGCAACTGTGATCGCATAATTAAAATAGTTAATATACTAATTTTTATATTTGTTTGAATCGTCAGATGACAAGACTATGAAGTTTCTATCAAGTTAGTCGTCTTAAGTTTTTAATTTATAGGCTTCCTAGATTAAATGGACTTTTTATTTATATTTCATATATGAGTAATATTTGATAATTTTTTAATCAAGTATTGGGTATCATAAATATATATACCTATCGGTATAGGATATGAAAGTATTCTAACCATACTATACCTTAGAAAGCAAATTTTAGAATATATATATATATATATTATAATACAAGTTATGATTGAGTTTCAATAATGTAAAGACCCGACATGCTCAATTCTCAAATTAAGCATTCCAACCCCCAACCAGTATAACTCTTACGAATTATGCGTAAGGTTGTCTTAAAAGAAGGTATTTATGTTGAACATTACTATTTAATTTTAGATTGTGAAATCGTTTAGTTAGATTCTGGCAACAACTGGATTTAGCAGCGAAAATAAATTTTAAAAACAATTTAGAAATAAAGACATTTCAAAATTTCCACTCTTCTCAAGTGGAGAATTATTAGATTAAACAAAGCATTGCAAAAGTTAAATTACAAAACATGGGCTCTACTATGCCCTTTAAAGAATATAACAAGTTTAAATCATAAATTCAGCTCTCACTAATATAAAACAAAAAGAAATAAAATAATTAACTACATCCATGCTCCTACTCACTTCACTCATCCACAAATTCTCTTCAAATCATTACAAGCACTCAAAACCGAGTCAAGCATCATCAATAGCAACAACATCATCATATCATCGTCTCATCATCCATCATCACCAACGTCAATAACATCAACAAGAACTCATCATCATCAACTTCATCAACATCGTCTTTATCAACAACAAAACCTGAAAAGAATAACAAACAAGAATGAGCCAAAGCCAGTACACAGCAACACAATCACACACTGAGTAACAACGAGCTTAACTAAATGCAATGCACAATCAACAAGTTATTATCTTTTCTTTAAAATAAACAAATCAACAATAGAGCACTCACACTCCGGAACAAGCCAATGGGAATCTGGGGGTCCTGAGTAACAGTAGTTGCTCAGGGGGTTGATATAGATAGACCGAATATTTATATCTCCTATATCTAACCGATAAAGAAAATAGCTTCATTTAGGGTTCAAAAGTCATTGCCCGACTCTACTTAAACTCAGTCCATAACATGAGCCTAGTTCACAAGTTCCCATAAACTTTGAACTAAACCATGGTATTTCCCGCTAAGTTTAAGTAAACGTCACTCAAATACTATTCCCCCTATCAGCTACCCACTTAACCAAAGAGAATCGCTATTGCATCATAGCGTACCATTGCATCATGACTTGGTTAAGCGCCTAACTAACATGTCATTGCATCATGGCAAGGTTGTCGCTCCCCGGATCCGGATTCAACGATGTAAAGCACAACCAACACTCATCGATTATTAAGCCGTCTTTAAGTTCTTAATCCATTTAGGATAACTATCCTATCAATCATTACGCGAGTTACTGCGTACCTTGAATATGAAATCCAAACATAGCCTTGAAAGGAGTTCCAGAAGATAAATCAGATATCCACTTCTGTTAAGGAAAGAACTCGTATAAGAAACTAAACTAAACTAATCATCTACTTCATCAAAATCATATAAGAACTTAAGCTATTTATCCATTCATCTTAAACTCATTTTATTAAACCCTATTTGATCAGACACTAATTAGGAACCCCACTATGGCTGCGAAGATCGCCCCGCCAAAATATGGACAGTTCTCCTTTGTCTGTCAAAGAATTTCTTTTCTCTTTATTTATAGTGTTTTATTACAAAAGCATTAACAAAGAATTCATAAACCAAAAACATTCATTTTTCAAGTAAACACACATTTGAAACAACATATTCCCCATATTATTCAAAGATCATCCTAATTCATTCATCTAAGCTAATTAATAGCTATTAACCCATTTTAGCTTAACATTAGCCAAATTGATTAAAATTAGTCATTTGATTCATTTACTAAGTCAAGTTGATTAAACTTAGACAATCTAATTCATTTTAGCTTAGTAAAGTTCATTAAGCCAAGTTGGACTTAGATTAATTACTCATTCATTGTATATCTAAGATCTAGTCACTTAATCCCAAGTTAGCTTAAACCTATCCAAATTCATCAAAGTTAAACAATCTAATCCATTTTAGTTCATTCAAGTTCATTTAGTCAAGTTAAACCTAGGTTTGTTAACTAAGTTCATTTTATAACTAACTTCTAGGTTTAATCTAATTATTTGTTAAATCTATAAATCTACTTAACCCATGTTTAATTACATGAATTAATTCACTTAACATATCAAATATCACTTATCTATCTCATTTTAGCTCAAAAGATCCATTTCCTAAGCAAAAACACATTTAACAAACAAAAACAAGTTTTTGGCTTTGTTTGAAAAATACAATGGTTGGAAAGAACTAAAATTTAAGCATCGATAATTTTCGAATTTGTAAAAACTCAAAAGATTAAAATTATAGATCTCTTTTTAAGCTTTTCCAACGCAACTTGAATCACCTCAATCGGAGATCGTATGAAAAAGTTATGATGAAAATACGAAAACATGTCAAATCTGGAAATTCAACTTTTCAAGGAACACGGCCAAGGGACAGGTCGTGTCTCCAGAATGTCGATTGGACAATATCACCACAGCCAACGACACGGTTTGGGGACAAGCCATGTCTCCAAAATGTCACTTAAAATTACAAAGAAAAAGCCTTTGACATGCTTTGTGACATGGCTTGTCACAAAAATGTCTTTTGACAGCCCGTGCTCTTTTGAAAAACGACTTTTGAAAACATTTTTATCAACTTCAACATCATTTTTAACACATATACAACTTCAAACATGAATATACTTTGCTTTCAACATATCAAACACTTCAAATATCATTTTAAACAACTCAAACACTTCAACATTCCAACAACTCATCAAACTTCTATTCTCAATTCATCATTTTCCTCATCACAATCCCAACTCCCATCAACCATAAATCCAATAAATACATATATAAACAACGCTTTTAACTTATTTATAACATTATACATCATATAAACATATAAAGAACAATTAAAGTAAAAGATGAATTGAAATAGAAAACTTATCTATCCAAGAACACATGTACTCTTGATTTTCTTTATACTTCTAGGTTGATTTCCTTCTCTAATCCCCATTTCTAACTTGATTATCTTTTATTCCTTCTTGAATTTGAGATTTAAAGAGAAGAATTTGAGAGAAAAAGAAAAAGGAAAGGAGGAGAAGAAGAAATGGATACAAGAAAAGAGAGAGAGAAAAGGCAGGCAACAAAAGAAATATAAAATAGAAAGATAAATATAAATATATTTTCAAAATAGCGTATTAGATTTAGAACTACCAGATCAATATCTATAGTTTCAGAAGTATTTAAAAGATGATTTCTGAACCATTAGATTATAAATTAAGATCTTAAAATAAGAACTTAATTTTGGAATTTATTTTAGGTAAAAAGATATTTAATTGGAGTTCGGGTTTAAAACTGATATTTTTATTCAAGCAAATGAACTCAAATTTTACTGAGATTTAGGAATTAGTGTTTAGGCTAAGAATCAAGGATTCAGGAATTCTCTAAACACTTTGATGACATGTTTAGGGAATTTGAAACTCAAATCTCAAACCAACTTAATTATTAGCTAATTAAATTATATCAACTTGTCTATTTAAATCCTATAATTCATTTTAGTTATTTGATCTATCTAAACTCATTTTCTAATCTAGGTGAAGGTTTGGGGTATTTCAAATAACGACCTAAAACCTACTGGATCTACAAAGATACGTCTTAGTATTGGGTTACCACTCACCCTACTTTGTGTTTTTACTTTCACACTTTTTTTTTAAATCATTATCTCCTTAAAGCTAATATTGATAAATGAAATTGGAAATGAAAATAAGATGATTAGCTATGAATATAAAAATAACACTAACATGAAAAAAAAGTAGATTTTTAGACCGAAACACACTTTACAACGTCCAAAAACCAACTTGAGTAAATAATCAAGTTGCTACATACGTTTCTTTATTTAATGATATAAAATATTATTAAAATTTTAATTTTTATATAATGTAAATTGGAAAGAGTGAAAATTATTTAAGCGAGATGATTATAATATATGTTTCTACCTAAACTACTATAAGAAATCAAAGTTATAGCATTGTAAATTAGTGGTAGTTTACAAAATATTCATACCTATTGCCATTTTATATTGATAATTCTTTTTAATCCACTATGGCAATTTCTTTTTATTATACTTATAACTTGTAAGTTATACACTTTTCAATTTATCATCTTAAAGATTAACAGTATGAAATGATTTAAATGAACTTTTTTGTTAAGGAGAGGAGCAGGCCTAAGCAAGAAGAAATTCTACAAACTGATCTTGTGAAGGAACTAGCATTAGCAATTTATTATGACTCAACCTGTAAACTCGGATATTACACAACACGAATATAAAAAGGTTTGGGTAAGTAAAAATCAACATGAATGATAAACAGGTCAAACGCGAAAATGACATATATTTAAATACGTGTAGGCTTGCATTTAGGACCTAAACATGTTTACAAACCCACAAACTCGTTAAAATATAATGTCATTATTTTATATTCTTATTTTATTTAAATATAGTATTATTACTCCTAGTTAAATTACAAAATGACAAAACTATTCACATAAGAAGTAAATTATATTTACGTATAGTGTATTTATAAAGTATATATTGCACATACATATAACATATATAAATATATATATTTAACAAATAAAATATATATAATGTATGCATTATATATATTGTTGATTTATTCGCTACATGTATAGCATATGTACATATATATATATATATATCATATAGCATGTAAACGAAGTATCTATAACAAATATGTATATAACACATAGATATAATAAAATCTATGGACTATAAATGTATAATCTATATGTTATGTAAAGATAATCCGTATAATATATTATATAAATATCTATATTGAGATGGAAATTGTATATAAAACATTTATAAAGTGGTTAGATTATACATAATATGGATCATATATATATATGAATATTATTAATATATAGATATATCTATACACACACACACACACATTAAGCTATAGATTTTATATATAACATTTATAGTTTGTAAAGATTATATATATATGTGTAAGTTAAAGAGTATATATATATATATATAGGTTATATATAGAGTAAATTACTAATATGTTACAACATTTCAGGGTAAGTCCATTTAAGGTAATAACATTTCGAGTGGTTCATTTGAGGTAACAACGTATAGGAATATGGATCAATTAAGATCACCATTAGCACGTTTCATAACGTGTCAAGTCTTCTAATTTCTAATTAAAATTTTCTCATATTACACGTGTCAATGGTGATCTCAATTAATTTACTTCTTTAACTCAAATGAACCACTCAAAAACGTTATGACCTTAAATGAACTTATCCACCAAACGTTGTGACCTTCCGATGTAATTTACCCATTATAACTATATAATATATATGTTATAATTTATCTGTTATATTAATTGAATATGTTATATAAAGCTTGTTTGCAACATAATATATAGATTATATGTAACATATTATAAAAATTTATATAATTATATAACATATATGTAGCATATATCATATAGGTTATATATAATGCATATATATAGCATATAAAGTATATATGAACTAGAAATTATACATATCATATATTATGTTGATATGTATATAACTAGCATAATATATTATATATATATGTTATATAAATTATAGAACATATAGAACAAATATCTAAAGTGTTATCTGCATAATCTATGTGTTATATATCTATTGGTTGAAAAGGTATGACATATTTCTTATCACTGTCAATTATTATTCACTAATATCATACTTATTTAATAACACATTAAGTCACGTATTATAATTTATTTTTTAATTATTTATGAGTAATATATCATATATATTTCGTTAAATATGTCTATCTAAGATAATTACAATTTTAAAATATTAACTTTTTAGGATAATACAAAATATTAAAATTTCCACAGGATCCATATACCTCTATATGTTTAAACAATAAATAAGTGAGTAGACATAAGGCATATTATAATAGGTTAGGTTATGAGTTTAGGTTTTCATACATGATTAATAAATGGGTTAGATCATAGGTTGAGGTTTATTAAACATGAACCTGTTTAGACATGGATATGAGATATGACACTATAATACGAATTGTCAATGCTAGAAGGAACACACTAATAAGTTTGACATCATATATAATCCCAAAACCTTAAGGTATTGGATTAATGGTCTTTTCTAATATAAATCTTTTACGACGAACATAGGATTGAAAGATTGAGAGGGTCATAATAAATATCATAAAAATATATATAACGCATGTTATGTAAAATATATATGTATATATCACAACTTGTGGGTCTTTCATGCTATAAAATTCATCTATAATATTATATTATTTAGTTACAATGTACAATAAATGCATGATGTGCAACATGTTATCATATGTAATGTATAACACATGTTATGTTATGTGGAATAAGAAGCTACATGGGAGGCAAATACATCTCTAGAAAGGATAAAAGAATTAAAAATGTCCAAGTCCAGAAGAAAGGCATGTTATAAAATTCATAGGAGTATATATCAGGACAAGATTATTTTTTAAGACACAGACAATAGAATTAGATCCACTGATAGATACAGGTAATACTGCAAACATGATAGATGAAAGGATAGCATCTTTAGATGAAGTTGAGCAAATAGATATATGTAGAATTAGTTTAGATATACATAGAAATAAAACAAATGAATGTAGATGTATAAAGAAACATAATTTAGGTGTCATAAATCGTATATTAAGTATTTCATATATAAGATATAACATAGAACATATATATATATATATATATATAGAACCTTACTAACAAACGACATATCTGTGATGCGTGTGCAAAAACTTAAAAATGGTGATCTAATGGAATTTAAAAAGCAAAAGATGAAATAACCATGAAATTCTCAACTTATATTTTATATGTGTGTATGTGTTTGAGTGGATTAGTGTGTTTGTAATGTTGGGTGTGTTATAACATATGTGATTAGATAATAAGCTATGGTAAATATATCTAGGTTGATAGTTTATTCATGTTCGAAATTATCATGTTAGTGTTAATTGTTATTGTAATGAATTATATGTGTTGGATTTAAGCTTGTTTTAAGCCTAAATAAAATTCTAAACATAGCATAAATTTTTAAAGCCCACTCAAGCCCAAACTTAAGTCCATAACTAAGCCCAAATAAGGCCCAAGCCTTTCCAAATCTACCCTCCTCAAAAGTCAACAACATTAAGATAAACATCAAAGTCTCATTGAATCATTAGACAACCCAAAACAGAACAAAGAAAAAGAAAATTCGTAACTCAAGAAACCAAAAATTTTCAAGACCCAAATCAAGTTTTCTTGGACATCAACACACAAAATCCTTCCCAAGCTTTATATATACATTGAGGTAAGTTTATTTGATGTTTGAGATGCTTTATTTCCCCTTAATCCATGAAATATGCATGTGTGGTGTAATATAAGTAGTTGGTATGTTAAATTCTTGTTGAAGTGTTGTAGAGTTGTTAGGAAAGTTTAGAATGCTTGAGTTGTTGTAGATAGGTTGTAGTAGGCTTTCATGTGGTTTGGAATTGAAGTATTGAAGTATGATAAGTATTAGAATTGTTTGAAGTGTGCTAGGGTTGATGAAAGTTGATGAAGAAGAGTTTGATTCTTGTAGAGTGGTGTTTGAACTTGTTTGATGTTTAAAGTTGAAGTTTATGATGTTTGAATGTTATATTGATCATATAACATGTTTTAGGAAACTTTGGAATGAGTTTAAATAATTTTAAGAAGTGTAAAATGCATTTAAAGAACAAAGGATTTCATCATTTTTTTGTTCCAGTGTGCACAACCTGCTGCACGGGCGTGCACATGGCCATGCAGGCCTTAAAATCCTTAAAAATTCGTCTCGGGTCACTTTTTCCTACCCAGCACGGCCTCGAGCACGGCCATGCACTCGGTCGTGCAGACTTCTCCCGTTTCGCAGCCTGTTTGTAATTCAACCATAACTTTTTCATCCGACCTCCGTTTGAGGTGATTCAAGTTGCGCTGGAAAGCTTAAAAAGAGATCTACAACTTTTATGTTTTAAGTTTTCAAAAATTTTAAAAGTAACAATACTTAAATTTTAGTTCTTTTTAACTGATACACTTTCCAAACAAAGTTTAAAACTTATTGTTGGTTGTTAAAAGTTCTCCCAAGCTTGATAAATGATCATTTAAGTATTTGCTAAGTATTATATGATAATATATGATATCTAAATGCTATGTGATGATGTTGTAATGATTTATTTGAATTTCTTTGGATGATTATACTTGAGATTTGATGAATATATATACTTGAACTAAGTGTGAGTTTGTAATTACTTCTTTTTACAGTGAGTGATTCCCATTCAGTTATTTCCATTGATTCTTGAGCTAGTACAGGTACGCAGTAACTTGCTTGTATGCTTGTTAGGATAGGCATACTTAAATTTGATATAAATTCTAAATGACTTAAGTATTGCTTGAATTGCTTGTGTTTTCACCGTTAAATCCAGTCCGAGGAGCGGTAACTTATCATGATGCAATGATATGTTAGTATAGGTGCTTAGGCCAATAGTCATGATGCAATGGCTAGGTTCGGCGGATAATCGATAGGAAATGTAGTAACTAAGCAACATTTACTTATTCTTGAAAAGAAGTAATATAATTTAATTCAATGTTTATGAGAGCATGTGAATTAATTTATATTATGGATTGAGTTAAGTAAAGTTGAGCAACGACCATATAACCTATATGATATTATTCTTTTCAGTGTAACGTTATCTAGGAGATATAGATATTCGGGCTATCTATATCAACCCTGAGCGTCGTGAGCGTTACTCAGGATCCCAGAATCCCATGGCTTGTCCGGAGTTTGAATACTCCAATGATGATTTGATCAATGAATACTAAAGAAAGATAAATGAAACATTAGTGTTGCATTGCATTAGTCTAGGTATGATTGTCACTACGCTTTTGGGTGTTGTTGCTGTGTACTGGGCCTTTGGCTCACTGTTGCTATTTTTCAGGTGATGATGACTGTTATGATGATATGGACTATAGGTCGGATTGGGAAAAATTTATGGTTGAGTGGGGCGACTAGGAACCGAGTGTAAGATAGTAAGGAAGAAAGTTTTTGAACAGTTGTTTGGTTTAAATATGTATTTTGTATTATAAATAGAGGCTTGTTAGTTAAGCCTTGTTTGTATATAAAGACTTAAAGTCTAATTTTCCTATTTTGTAAAAACTTATGTAAGTTTTGTTGTGTCGTGGGCTTGACACCATGTTGTAAATTATTTTCTTAAATGTTTTATATGAATAGATTACTCAAGTGAGTAATCCTTTTGTAAAAAGTTTTGTATCATGTTGTAGTGGTTTTAAACAAACAATTCACATAAATTGTTAGATTCAGGACAACCTTACGTATGATATGAAAATATTATACGTGGTTGGGAACTTGACTTACTTATCATAGGATTAGTAAGTCGGGTCTTTACAAAAGAATTAAGAAAACCTTGAAAATTAGAAAAATAAAATATAAACTATTTTGGTTATGCATATAAATAAGAAGTAATGCATAATAAAATAATACATTACAAATATATTAATTAAATTGTTTTAAAATATGTTAATACAATTTAATCTCAAGAGGTCGCTGCTATATATAAAATAATATTAAAAATAATAATGCTAGATGATAATTTTTATGTTAAATTACATAAAAGTGTTATAGCTATTTTTATGCATATATTATTTAGCAATATACACATGTGATGCTTGTGTTTAGAAACTAATAGAAATTGGTCACCAAATGGCTATATAAATTAAACAAAGTGCTTTGTATAATAGCTAGAGCGAAAAAAAAAAAAAGGAAAAATAGTTTAAAGGAAATTATTAAACAGTCTTTGTTGAGGGTGCAATTATGGGAAAGATCAGGTAGGAAATAATTCCTAGGTGTCATTTTATATAGTAATAAATATATTAATAATTTTATATTACACCTCAATAATATGATAGCAAATGATATTCTTTCTATTTTCCTTCTCCTTATTTCTTAAATAAATTCAAATTAGAAAAAAACTCTCTTATATTTCTTTTTATATTCTATCATTTCTAACTACTCTTTTCGCAGTAATGTAAGAAAGCATTCATTAAAAGGTTTTCTAAAGAAAAAATGAGGTTTATTAATTAAAATAAATTAAATATAGTTTGACTTTATTAGTATTCTAGTAATGTTGTTTAACGATCATTAATCTCTTTTCAATGTTATTTAAAAAATGATTAATATATTAATAATGTTACATTACATCTCATTCTATTTTAGTAATAATTGAAAGTATCTAGATTTTCCTTAGCATTACTTAATGCATCCAATTTTCTTTTTATTTCTTCTCATATTCATTTCTCACTAATAACTCAAAAGGTTTTCATAATGAGATTAGATAAAATAAGGAAAAGTGTACGATTCTATGCTTCTTTTAAAGAGATTGGTTTTATTTGATCATCAAATATTTCAGATTTATTAGAACTAGAGCTGGGCATAAGGGTCGTAGCTCGCGGGCCGGCCCGTTTACCCTCTCAAAAAAGTGGGTCGCGGCCAATTTTGTTTTGACCCATTTAAATGTGGGCCAAATTGGCCTGGCCCAGGGGAGTTTTTAAAAAAAAAAAAAAGAAGAAAGAGAGGAAAAATGTAAGAAAAAACATCATATAATGACTTATTTGTGATTATTTAGAAATATATTATAGAAGAAAATAAATTAATACATGAATCATAAGCATTATAACATTTTTTTAAGTATATATTTATTGATTTAAACGTAATATGATATTAATAAATTATTTTAAGAACTTGTTTTCATTTATAAGTAATCAAAATGATAACAAAATTAATTTTTAATATATTATATATATATGTAAAACTTTAAAATATTTAAATACTCTAATTTTTACATAATCTAACATAAAAAAATTAAAAATTAAAAAATTTTCATTTGGCTTGTTGGCCGGCCCGTTTAGCCAAAGCAGGTCGGGCCCAAGCCAAGAAATTTTGGCCCGTTTAAAAGCAGGCCAAAATAATCTGTCCCGTTGAACCCGCGGGCCGATGCGGGGCCCCACCTCTAATTAGAATTGTAATCAAACCCTCAATATTTCTTTTTACGTTAATCTTTAATAATCAACTTAATTTAATGGTGACCGTAGAAGTTCCATAAAAAAAATATATAATTCAATTGTCTTTAATATTGTAGTAATATTGTTTGACTATCTTTAATGTAGTTTCAATATCATAAACATTAATATAAACTTTTTTTTTTACTATTGTTATTATTGTATTAATATGTATATATGTATGTACGTATATAAATATATTTTGATTGAATATAAAAAGATCTATGTCTGTCAAGTGGATAGTAATATATATTAAAAGATAGATTCTGATTTTTATAACTTCCAAATGAATATATTAAAAGTACATCTTAATCTATTAAAGAAAAATATGAAATATAATACAAAATTTAATACATAGAAAGTGAAACACGTGTAAATATAAATATAATATTAATTCAGACTTTATGTACATCATTGATAATTTAAGAAAATGAAAAAATAAGATAATGCATAAACAAATTAGAAAATACTTAGAGGGGAAAAGAATAAGAAGAAGAAGATATACAATTGGAGTGATATAATATATTTGTTAACTAAAGAAACACTAATCACATTTGATTTGCTTCATCCAAAAAGTAATTGTTTACCAAGAAAAAAAAATTATGCAGATGTTATTATGAGAATTTGTACATAGCAAAATTCAAATTTTCATTGTGAACCGATATTACACTATTCATGTATCATGATAGGAATTTGTAACTAATAATTAAAAATAACTATAAAATTTAGGTAAAAACAACATTAAAAAAAATATGCATATGCTAACAAAAAGACTATGAAAAAATTAAAGATAATATCAAATTTATATCTAAAAATGGAGAAATTATGAGATATCTAGAATCCCTGCCATCGAGAAGCACAGTAGCAATATGCAATTTGAAAAAAAAAATCCAATGAATCAAGATAGACCTAATAATGCAAGACATTAATACAAAAAACACTACTTACATTTAGTATCAATTTAAGTAATAACTTAAATAATGTGCAAAAGATCAAATGTAAAACAAATTATTAATTTTCTTTTCAACTAATATACCATTGTTGTGTGAATTCAAATCCATTAAACTCAAAATATATTAAATCAAATCAAATGAAACCTTAAGTGGGGACTAAAAAGGAAAAGAGGAAAAAATCAACTATATTTAGTACTCTATTATATGTTTGTAGATATTTAGGGAAGAAAATTATACGACAACTCAAATAAAGTCAATTAAATTATTATAGACTCATTAAGAAAAACATGCAAAATACAAACCAAATTATCATATATGATTGCTATATGATTTCAAACACATAAAACATAATATATTAAATAAAATAGTAAAATGAAACCTCAATGGCTAACTCAAGAAGAGAAAACAAATAAACAAAATTATGTTTAGAATAAATTACATTTTTATATGTTGATAAGTGGAGAAAATCATAAAGCCACATAAAGGCAAACTGCAATGATACAATTCAATGATTTAGTACACGAGTCAAGAAGAAGTCACATTAGATACGGGATTTTTTGTAATAGCTAGTTAGGATAACCTTAACAACTGAAATTATAACTTCTATATCTAGATCAATAGTTATTATAACTAGATCTAGTTAGATCTAAATGCATAAAAAGGAAAATGAAATAAAAAAGAGGAGATCAGAGATTACATCCTGCAATTAGGGTTTAGGAGCATGGTAGCTCGAATACACTAATGGCACATTGCATTTGCATTCTTTCAATAAACACATGAAAAACACATTCAAACAAGTTGGCATCTAAGGATTTTATAGAAGTATCATAGAGGAAGAAGAATAGATTAATGACTTAACTGTATGTGGCTCGTGTGAGGAGTTGCAAGGGTTTTGAGAGGCTTTTATATTCCAGCTTAAACAACAATGTATTCAGTAGTAAGAGCATATTATTTAGTGCTCCCATTCTTTATTTTTCTTGATGGCACCAAAACTAGAGCTTTGGCACTAGCTGCAAACATGGATTTCTTAAAGTCTACTTTGTTGGGTATGTAAGAAAACTTAAATTAGCTAACTACTCGCATAAAGAAATTAAAGATGAATCAGAATCAGTTTACTAGTTCAGCAGTTCAATTTAATATCGTTGGGAAAGATTCATCATCTTTAAAAAGTTTTCAAGCAATAGATACATTGTTGAAAGGCATGAAATTGGAAACTTCAAAGTTCTTTAACGATGATGCGCTGGTATGATAGTAGAGTAATTTTTTTTTTCATCATCTTAATGAAGATTAAAGGTTAATTGTTTGTTCATTTGCAATGGAGGGACCTTTCTCCAATGGTATAAGTAGATGTATTTGACCAAACGTCTTACAACCTAGATAAAATTTAAGGATGCATTTACAGACCATCGGCATTTGAGGATGTACAAGGTACATTATCCAAATTAACTCAAAATTCTATTATTTCTCATTATCAAACCCAGTTTGAGGCTCTCTCAAACATAATAATAGGATTATCGTATTCATTTTATTGAGTTGTTTATTTTTGGTATAAAACCAAATATAAGGAGAGAGGTGCAAATTAGTAGACCTACAGATTCGATGGATGCTATGTGGTTAGCTAGTTTATATGAGGACAAATTGAATGATAGTGTTGTAGTAGCTAAGAATACTTTTGATTCTTAAACTATGAACAAAAAGTACTTTACAATTCGAGAATCCCACATCGCAGATTCCATTCTTATTCAAAGATTGTAACCATCTGAGATGCAAGAAAAGGAGAGAAAAAGGCTTGTGCTTTAATTGTGATGAAAAATCAACAAAAACAAAATATTTAAAGCTAAATTTTTAGTTCTTTTAGCTAATGAGGAGGAAGATATGAATGTTGTAGCATGTGAACAAAGTAATGACATGGATCAATGTGATGTTCATGATTTAACCGCCATTGTTTATCATGCATTGAATGGGGAATCTATTCCTAGAACATTATGGTTTCAAGTAGCCACTAATAACTCTCTTATATAAATTTTAATTGATTCGAGAAGTACCCATAATTTCATTCAAACAAGAGTGGCTACGCATTTGAGATTATTGTTTTCTCCTTCTCATAAATTTCATGTGTTTATTGGAATGGGTTGAAATTGAGTCATGAAGGAAAATGTCAGATGTTACAGTGGTGATATACGGCTTTCAATTTATTTCCACATCTTTTGTTTTGGGTATTCAAGGGGTTGATCTTGTTTTAGGAGTTTAATAGTTGCAGCAGTTGGGTCTAGTGATCATTGATTACACTAATTTGACTATAAATTTTGTGTGTATAGAGGTGAAAATATTATTTTTTTGGGGGATAAATACAAAGTTCTCAAATTTCTCATTATTAGTTTCGTCATATGCTGAAAAATGAATCTGTGGCTTGTTATTTTCAATTGATGGCTCAGATGGATGTATCTTTAGGGGTACTACCCACAATACTCTCATTGAAGGACTATTGGGCAGATTCCATCATATTTTTGAGCCACCATCATTATTGCCCCCACTTAAAGAAATCCAACATCGAATACACTTAAAGACAATACTACTGCTATTAATGTATGACCATATAGGTATCCACATTTTCGAAAAGGCAAGATTGAGAGGCAAGTGAAAGACATGTTGGAGCAAGGATTAGTTCAATATAACAATAGCCCATTTTATTCTCTAGTGTCTTAGTGAAGAATGACGAAACTTAGTGCTTTTGCATTAACTATAGAGCATTAGGCTACTATTAAGGATGAGTTTCCAATATCAGTTATTGATGAATTATTGAATGAACTTCATTAAGTACCTATATTTTTAAAGTAGGATTTATGTGCTAGATATCACTAAATCTGAATGCATCTGAATGATATTTTTATACTCATGAGGGTTACTATGAGTTTTTAGTGATGCCCTTAAGTTTGAGCAATGCTCCAACAACTTTTCAAGAGATCATGAACAGAATTTTCAAATCGTACTTTAGGAAGTTTGTCAGAGCTTTTTATTTTTTTTATGACATATTTGTATATAGTACGTCATTAGAATCTCATTTATTTAACACACTTCATTAAGTATTACAAATTTTAGGTAACAATACTGTGTTCCTTAAGAAAAGTAAGTGTACATTTGGCCAACAAATTGTTGAGTATTTAGGGCATATTGTGTCCTCTGAAGGTGTCCAACTAAAGAAAGGAAAAATGGAAGTAGTGTTGAATTGGCTAATTCGAACAAATTTGAAACAATTGAGAGCATTTTTGGGTCTCTCAAGTTACTGTTGCAGATTTATTAGGTCATATGCTTCTATGGTAGGATCACTAGCAAATTTGTTGAAGAAAGATTGGTTTCATTGGTCTAAGGAGGCTTTGCAAACCTTTAATACATTAAAGAAAGCACTAGTTTTTGCAACTATTTTAAGGCTACCTAATTTCCAAAAGCAGTTTATAATGGAGACTGACGCATTTGGTATGGGTATTGGAGCAGTCTTGTTGCCAGACACTCATCCAATAGCATATTTCAGTAAGAAATTACCAGCTCATTTACTGAAAGCTTTTGCTTTTGTACAAGAGTTATTTACATAGTTGAAGCAGTTAAAAAATGAAGACAATAAATGTTAGGGTCTCATTTTTTTAATGTAGGTAGATCATAGGATTTATAAGAGTTACTTGCTTAGGTAATTTAAACTCCTGAGCAACACAAATACTTAACTAAGTTGATGGGTTATAGTTACACCATTGTGTACAAGTTAAGGCAAGAGAATGAAGTTGCTGATTCACTTTCTCGACAACATGAAGGCATTTTTCAGTACATGGCTTATTCTAAACCTCATTTTGCTTTATGTGATCAGTTAAAGGCTAAGTAAAATTCATTAATTGCCTTTAAGGAAATAGTATATAAGTTAGAGGAGGGACTCAATTTGAAGTGGTCTCTATACTAGACGAATGGTCTTCTATGTGTTGACTAAAAATTATTTTGAATGCCTTAGTCACATTTAATTCCTCTTATATTGTTTGAATTTCATGTAATACCCACAATTTGATATTTTAGTGTCCTTAAAACTTATAGAGGATTGCTGCTCAGTTCTATTATGAGGGGTTAAAAAGGGATGTGGAGTTATATGTGCAAAGGTATATGGTTTGTCAATAATTGAAATATTCAACTAGAAGTCTTGCAGGTTTATTGGCTCCACTACCTATTCCGAAGCAAGTTTATGAGGATGTTTCGATGGATTTCGTGACAGGTTTGCTAAATTCATTTGGATATATTGTTATATTTATGGTAATTGATAGATTATCAAAGTATTGTCATATGGTTGTTTTTTCCTACTAATTTTAATGCAACCCACATGGCTCAACTATTTTTACAAATAGTTATCAAGTTACATGGATTCCCATGCTATATTGTGTCTGATAGGGATCTGGTTTTTACAAGAAAAATTTGCACAAATTGTTCAAATTGAGTAGAACAAAGATATGTATGAGTAGCTCATATCATCCTCAATTGGAAGGGTAAAATGAGATCTTATATAGAGTGTTGCCATTATACTTAAGAAGTTTTGTGACTGATAAACCTAAGGGGTGGATAAAATTTTTGGATTATGTAGAAATTACCTATAATGTTTCTTATCATGAAGGAGCTACGATGACTCCCTTTGAAATAGTATATGCTAGGAAGCCCTCACACTCAACTATATACTTTAGGAGTCAATCTCAATTAGAAGCAGTTGATTCAAACTTGAATCATGAGATGCACTATTGACATACCTCAAAATTTATCTATGAGTGGTTCAAGACAAAATGAAATGACAAGCTAATAAACATCAGACTGATGTTGAATTTAGTGAAGGTGATTTATTTTTTATGGAGCTTCAGTGTTATCATCACACATCATTAGCTAGAGATTATCACAAACTTTCTAAGAAGTTTTACAGTCCTTTTAGAGTTCTCAAGAGAATTGGGTCTACAACATATGAATTGGAGTTGCCTAGTCATTCAAAAATCCATAATGTTTTTTTATGTTTCATGTCTGAAATAGCTCATGGGTCTATGATACCATCATTTAAATTACCCACATATGCAATTAGTATAAACCCTATATTAATTCCTCAATCTATTGCGGGTTTTTGTAAAGGATAATGACAAGGTAAAGAGATTTCTCAGCTACTGATTTAGTAGCAAGGTGTTCCCCAAGAAGATACAATTTGGGCGAAAAGGATCATTTTTTGCAACTTTATCCTCATTTCAACTCAAGGACAAGGTTGTGTTTCGAGAAGGGGAGACAAATGATATAACTCAAAGATTTAGGACACGAGTCAAGAAGGAGCCACATTGGATACAAGATTTTGTGTAATAGTTAGTTAGCATAACTATTACAACTGAAGTTATAACTTTTACAGTTAGATTTATAGTTATTGTGACTAGATCTAGTTAAATTTGAATGTATAAAAAAGGAAAATGAAATAAAGAAGAGGGGATCGGAGATTACATCCTTGAAATGATGGTTTTAGGAGTATGGTAGCTTGAATACACTAATGGTGCATTGCATTTACATTCTTTCAATAAACACTTGCAAAACACATTCACACAAGTTACCATACAGAGTTTGATAGAAATGTCGTAGAGGAAGAAGAGTAAATAGTGACTTAGCTCCATGTGGTGTCATACCCCCTATAGGGTACTCTAGTTTTATCAGTCCAGCATGTAACCAACTGAAAGCTCCAGAAAGTTACATAAGTACTATACAACTAGCATTCCCTATATGAAGTGAACAGATAAACATAATCAATAGTTATTTTGAGTAAGAAAGACATTGCATATATATATGAACCATGAACAAAAACACATGCAAATCTAGGTCATCACAAAATTATTACAACCATGGTCTTTAAGGGCTTCATCAGAACCCTATTACAATAGAACTTATAAGGAAAAACAAAACATCACTTATACTATTATAAAAATCCTTGCTAAGTCTCTATTACATATATGGTCTTCCTCCCAAAAAGGAATACATAAGTCCATTCTCTACTAACTTTCACACCTAAGCTTGGTTTTGGTCTTCTTGCTTAAATTCTTGTAAAGCAACAATCTAAAAGAGCGTGAGCATGTAAAGCCCAATGAAAATAGAATCTTAACATATATCATTGAAATCAAACAAGTTTAGTTAGCAACCATATGCAATGCATTCATCAATCATATGCAATAAACATGGTTCGAATAATCAAAATTCAAACCTATGGGGATTTACACCCTCCTAGGGGATTGAAGGATCAATTCAGTAGTTCATGCCAATAAGAATCTTAAAATAAAAGAAAGAGAACTTTTCCATTCTCTTTTACTATTTTCAAAATAGTTTTCATATACATTCTCCACTTCTTTTAGAACTTAAGCATTCCCACTAAGTATTAACATTATAAAGCCAACTTCAACATAGACGACCTCCTTCGAAGCCTACTTAGTTTCTGTGAAGCTGACAACTCTATAGTAACATCAACCGGATTCACTATACTTAACGGGTATTACCACAAAATCGAAATATTAACATGTGATATGAGTACCATGGTAATGTAGTTATGATGTCATGAAATACATGTCATATTAAATTTAGAATTCTAATAAACTTAATTCCATATTATTTCATTGTCACACCTATTTCTAACATTCATCAATGAAAGCTACACACTTAATGTCAAGTAAGTAGTTATCACTTTGAACATTAAGATTTATAATTCATTCATACAACATATGATGTACAAGATTTCCCAACCTCATGCATTTGATTCCATATAATTATGATTAAACTATATTCCACTAGTTTACAATCACAAACAAAATGAAAAGATTCCAGTTACTCACCTGTGCATTCTTCTTGATTGTCGTAATAGTCAAACGGAAAGCTCGAATCTCGGTTTAGGGTTCCCATAAGATAAAAAGACTCATATTACTAAGGATTTAACATGAAAAGAAGAGTGAACAAGGTTTTAGACCCAAAAAGGACATGTACAAGATCAAAAGCTCATAAATTCTTGGCCACACCCCATGCCAACAGGGCGAAGAACAAGGGTTACCACTACCCTTGCCACGCCCCATATGGAGAAGCACAGGGGCTACCCCACCCTTACCACTCCTCATGGCAGGGGGCATGGCAACCCATATTGCGCTTAGATCGTGCCACGCCTTCCACTATGCCTGATGTGTCGAATCTTTAAGTTTTAAAATTTATAAACTTGTAAATTCTAGATCCACACAAGGCAGTGCACCTATCGTGTAGCATAGAATTTAACTCGGATATCGTCCTAGGGATCAATGTGCAGCTACTAGTAATTACCCTCTAACTATTATCTAGCCAAGTCAAGAGTGAATTTTATACTAAACTAATCACTAATTCTAATCTAAGGTAAACCCAAGAACCCTAACTCAAGATATGCACTATTAAATGAAGATAAACGATTCACAACAAAACCCTTAGTTTTGATCAACCCTAGCCTTCTTCATCTCTAAAAGTGGATTCACATGAATGAACTTTGCTTTTGAACTATCGGGTTACTTAAATAGATTAATTACTCTTTTCAAGTTAATTAAACCCTAACCCTAAATTGCAAAAGTGGGAATTTCTTCCGTCACAAAGGTCAATTTAGAATCGCTTAAAGCTTATGAACCCTAATCGATAGAAAGTTAGAAAAACCCTATTTCTAGGTGGATTACTTAATCCCTTTGCTCATGAGAGATCATACTCATTAATCGAAATCTTCTTTCATATTAACAAGAATCGAGTTTGTAACAACTTTGACCTAAAACTATCATAAACAACATTATATATCATGAAGCAAACTCAAAATCAATTTACATTCAAGTGATTAACAAGTCTTTACATGAAGGCTAGGGTTTCTCAAAACCTAGGGTTACACAACTACTCTTCCATAGAAAAGATAACAACACAAATAATTGGCATAATGGAAGAAGAAAAAGGAGAAATCATCAAGATAAAACCCTTGTAGATGTGTAGTTGAGAATCTTCAAGTGGAAGCACGATTTTCCCCCTTCAAGAGCTCTCCAAAGGCATCCCTAGGGTTCTGGGATCAAATGATCTATTCAATGAATGAATGAATCTCGCAAGAAGGCATGTATATATATATACATTAATGCCTACACGACCCGTGTACATCGGGGTCGTGTACTCATTAAAGTAGCGTCTTTTTCCTTTGTTGGCACATGTACACGACCTAATGTACACAACTAGTGTATGAGAGATCGTGTACCCTTGATTCTTGGCTAAATCTTCAAAATTTCTTCACAAAACACTCCTCCAAAAGTACACTAATGGTGTGAATGTCACTAATGTATGGGTGGCAACTCCGCAAAAGCTCCAAAAATCTCCAAAACTTGGTTTCTTTCCTTGATAATCCCTTGAGAAGCTCGATTGTTTGGTGATTGTCCCTGAAACAAAAGATTAGCTCAATAAAGATCCTTTTCCTCAATATTTAAACAAATAGCATATAAAATATGCCCAATATAACACCAACAATTCGGGTCTTTGGATACTTATCAATGCCCCATATGAAAAAAATAACGGATAACATTTCTGAACTTCACAATTTTACACATTTCAACCAACATCAAAGGTTTTATTACCATCAAATACACTCTAACACCAACATACAAGATTCATTTTCACCTCTCACTCCTTTGTATCTTCCAACACTTAGCTACTTTCTACATAAACTCAAGCAACCAACCAATCAACTAAAACATCCAAGTTTAGAACTTTAACACCACTACTCTATAAATCCACTTCACATAACTGACAATAAAAACTCATAACCGTCCTATATTGGCCATCAACCAACAAAACACTCATCTTATCACTACTCAAACATAAAAACAACAAAGGCAAAGCAAAAGTTAACTTACCTATACTTGATTTAACTTAGAGATAGATGCCTAACTTGCTTTCCTTGGTGATTTAAGAAGAGAAATTTGAAGATGAAGAGTGGATGTGTGTGTGTGTGTGTGTTAAAAATGTCGGTTTAAACAGAGCAAGGAGGGGGGAAATTCTGTCAAGATTGAATGGATAAATATGTATATAAACTTTTGACTTTTGTGGCATTTTGAAAGTGATCATGTGCGTGTGAGTGTATTGTAGTTAGGGTGAGCTTAAAGAGTTTAAATTTCCAGCCATTCTTAGACTTAGTTTTACTATTGAAATGACTTAACTCAAAACACAAATTAACTTCTACACATCAAAAGCATTACAATAAATACTCACTTGAATTCAATACCAAGAATGACAAATTTAGTTTATAAATTCTATTTAATTAAATAATTCTCTATAAGAATCTATATTAATGTTTTTGGCAAATTAGAAGTTAAGTTCATAAAATTCAATTTCTAAAAGAATATGAATACATACCTAAATTCAAAATTATCTTAAAATAATTCAATTGAAAAGTGTGAACTTCTATTCCTAGTAAATCGATTTTATAAAAGTTGTTATACTTCAATTTACTCAACATTCATACACCACGACATTTTCATTTAAAATACACTAAATCTTCATTAACTTTAAATTCTATACTATAATTCTATGTATGGAAAAAACTGGCGGATTACATGCAGCTCATGCGAAGAGTTGCAAGGGTTTTGAGAGGCTTTTATATTCCAACTTAAACAATAGTGTGTTCAGTAGTGGGAGAGTATTATGCAAACTCATAATGAAAATTCTACAAAATATAAACAAACCATCATTCCAAATAGCTATAGCAACAATGAAATAGAAAAATAATAAGAAAAATGAAGATACTTTGGAAACTTTATATCAAATTAAAAGAAGAGTTTTCACTTTACTAATTGAAATCGACTCATTTATAGTGGTTGTAAATTGCGACCTTCTTGACAGTGGTGATTTCAAAAAGAGACCTATTTTGACAAATGAAAAAAAAAACATTTCTATTGCATTTTTTTTATAAACCAAATGATAATTAAAAACCTTCAAAATATAAACCAAATCATCATTTTAATAAGTACAACTTACGACCTGACGATGGTAACTTCATGAAGAGATATATGCATCCCTAAATTTAACTATATCAATTCTTAGATAAACGTTGTAAGCTATATTACATTACATAGAAAACACCATAAGACGAAAAAAAAATTCTACATTTTTAAAATAGGGCAAGTAAATAATCTAAACAAACTAACTGAAAATACGAGAAAACAAATAATAAAAGTAATTTTCTTGAAGAAAATTTGAGAATTCTTATGTAAAAGGAAGCAAAAGCGAGTAAATGTATAAAAGAGAAAAAAGTGAATGACAATTTGAAATTGGTAAGTGGGAGAAATTAAAAAAAGAAGTTAGGTCAAGTTTCCCATTTTGCCCTTAGATGTTTTTTCCTAGATTATCATACTACATGATTTTCATTAGTTGATCTAATTTAATCAAGGGTACAATTGTACTTAGAAAAGTAGAGTCCAAAATCCCTAAGTATTTGCTTAATAACATAGATATTAAAAAAAAAAAAAATCCAGCAACACGTTAGGTAGGTTAATGTCTTTAAGGTATCTTATAAATTAATATGATACCTTATAATTTCATAATTAGATTTTCATATATTTGATTTATTTAACGTTACTTGATTTTATCAACAAAAGGAAAAAAGGAAAATATAAACACACCAATTAATTTTGTACTTATCTAGTTCGACCAACTAAGATATCTTAATTTTTTTGAATCTTAATGGAAAATCTACCTACTTAATTAATGACATAATAATATATAATAAGATAGATATAAAGAGAAAAAAAATCAATACTATAATAAATTTAAATTTGAAAAATACAAATTAAATAATTAATTTACTTAATGTAGCAATTTGAATTTTTTTTAATCGTCCATAACGTGTTTCCTTATAAGAAATACAAAAATATGCTAAGGATTTCAGGCTAGGTTAACTGTAATAAACATGTTGTGTTAGAAAAAGGAATAAAAATAGTATACACATATGTCAGTGTTGTTATTGAGAAAATGAATGAAAATAGTGCCACATGTTTCAAATAAAAAGAAAAATTTAAACTTGTACAAAATCAATGCACTCAATCGTGGGCCATGGAAATAGCAACGGAAAGATGTGGTGTAAAGACCTACATGCCCCAATCTAAAATCAAGCATGCTTAGTCCCAAACCATGTATAATACCCTAAATATTACACGCATAGACTTCATTAAAAGATATGTTTATCATGAGTATTTGCTAGCCAATTTTAGATATTAAAATCATTTAATTAGATTTTAGAGATGACTAGATTTAGTAGCGGTGAAAAACAAACTTTTTAAAAGCATTTCTAACTTCTACTCATACAAGTAGATCAACTTTCTCATAAACAAAACCATACCATTAGGTATCTCTCATAACTTTTATGATGGTACAACCAAGCTTAAAAGTTCATTAGAAACATGTGGGCTTCTCAACTAAGCCCTTAAAGAAAATATAGACTTTAAAAGATAAATCCAATTCTAAAACAAAATAAAGTACAAGCTAGCGATCCTAACTTGTTTTGTTCTTCAGCAAACTCTCTCCGAGTCATCCCATGCACCCAAATCATTCATCATCATAAACATCACCATCACCATCATCATCATATCATCATTACCTGAAAAGATAACAACAATGAGCCGAAACCTAATACGATAGTAATACAAGTAGACAGGAGATGGCACACATGCTTAAACTAATGCAATGCAATAAAAACACAAGTTATTATCTTTAAATTAAAGTGAAAGAAGTAACATGGGAGCACTTACACTTTAAAACAAGCTTTTGGGAATTTGAGATCCTGAATAACAGTAGCTGCTCAGGGGTTGATATAAGTAGCCCAGATACTTATATCTCTTATATCTAACCCGAAAAGAAAATAGCCTCATTTAGGATTCATGGTCGTTACACTCCTTTACTTGTCTCAGTCCATAACAACGTTTAGTTCAACCGGTCCCATAAACGTAAACTAAACTATGTTACTTTACCCCAAGCTTAAGCAAACGTCATGCCGATACCATTTGCTCCATCAACCATCTGCTCAGCCACTTGTAAATTGTCATTGCATCATGGTAGGGGTTGGCCTAAGCACCCAACTATTATGCTCAGCTTCGGACAAGGTTGTCGTTCCCCAGACCAAATTAAATAACACAAGCACAATCAACCATCATTAATTAGACCATCTTTAAGTTTTAGTTCATTAAGAATGTCTATCCTAACAATCCGCAAGCACATCATCGAGTACCATATTAATTCGAAATCCAAACAGATATGGGGGAAGATTAGAAGACATCTCAGAAGATAGATCAGGTATCCATATCTGTTTAAGAATTAAACTCATAAAAGCAATTAAGTTAATTACTCATTTATATCGAACTAATTTTAAAAACCTATTTGATTAAACATCAAGTAGAAAACCCACCATGGCTGCGACAATTGCTATGCCAAGATACTAATAGTTCTCCATTATCTGTCAAATTATTTCTTTTCTTTTTGTTTATAATTTATTCATTCATAACAAAAACATCATCATCATACTATTCACTTTCAACATACTTATTTTCTAACAAGCATACATTTGAAATAACACATTCTCCATATTTTTTATAGTTTATTCTAACGCATTTATCTAAGTCAATTATAAGTTATTAAGCTTATATTAATTTAATCTTAACCAAGTTGGTCAGACTTAATCAACCAAGTTGGTCAAACTTAATCAATCCAATTCATTTTAGATAATTAAAGTTCATTAAGTTGAGTTGAACTTAAATTTATTAATTAAGTTCATTTTATATCTAAGATTTATATTAAACTCAGGTCTATTAACTATTTCACTTTATATTCAAAATCTATATATTAAACCTAGTTCAGTTATTAAGTTCATTTTATACTTAATTTCTATGTTTAATCCAATTAGTCATTAATTCAAATCCCCTTAACTCACTATTAATTATTTAAATTAACCAACATATCTTTAACTATCATTCATCTATTTCATTTAATTTTAATTTTTATGAAGAACACAGGCAAATAGGTCTAGTCAAGTTCCCTTCGTGTTTCAACCATATGAGAAGCGCAACTAATACATTCAATCGTGTTACCATCATGTTTTATTCTTGGGTTAAAGAATAGTGAGAAGCATAATGAGATAGGGTTAGTTGTGTTCCTCTTGTGTTTCACTTAACGTTTAAAGCACTCGAAGATTAGAGAGAAATACGGTTGGATAAGGAAAGTCGTGTTCGAGCAGTGCTATTTATGGGGTTCTTTTCAATGAAGAAAACAAAGAGAAGTGCAGTTAGATAAGGCAAGTCATGTTTCTTATCAGGTGAGAAATATGAGGGGACAGGGAAGTCATGTTTCTAGTGTGTTCCTTAACAAAAGAGAAACACAACGAGAGGGGTTGTGTACTAGTCGCACTTCTTCTCGGATAGGAAAAATTCATGTGTTTTAGACACAGAGGCAAACACGACTGAATACGGTACCTCATGTTCCCCCCATGTTCTTTGCCTTATTTGTTTCCTTAAAAAACTTAACTTATTTAACTACTCATTTTGCATTGTATTTCAACATACAACATCTTATAATCAATATACAAGTTAAAAACATGTTTTACAACATCTATATACATATTTTTACTTCATATTTCATCATCTTCTAATCCTATACATGCATACTTAAGCTAGGTTTTATCATATATGTTTTTATATCTCTTGTTTCTCAATTTTATCACAAACCCTACTATAACTAGCATTTATTCATCATTTTCATGCAAATACAACAAATTAAACAAAGAAGACAGCTGTACTTATCTTTTTGGTAAACATATGCAATTTGATCTTCTTTACTACTTCTTCTTCTTAGTGGATTAAGCAACTTCATGCTTGTTCTTCCTCTTTTATCTTGTTTCCTAACTTTGATTTCCCTTATGATCCTCTTGAAATTGAGATTTGGAGATGATTTTGAGAGAAAGAAGGGAGAAGAGAAGAAGAAAGGAAAAGAAAGAATGAAGCAAAAAGGGAAGAAAAAAATGAGAGAAAAGAAGACATCAATGAAAAGGAAAAGAAAAGAAAATGATAAGGATAAAAGAAAAATAAAAGATATTTTTGGGTAAAGGTTATAGGTTTAAACCTTTTAGATAAACATCTTTAGCTCTAAAAGTGTTGAGGAAATAATTTGTGAATTTATATTATTTGGAATTAAGAACTTGAAATATGGACTTAATTTAGGAGCTTAATGTAGATCAAATTGATACTCAATTTGAGCTTGGACTTAAGAACTAATATTATTAAGCAAGCAATGGAACTCGAAATTTATGAAGATTGAGGAATTGAAGTTTAGATTAAATTTTAGGGGTTTAGGAATTTGAATGTCAACGAATATTTGAAATTTCAAGTTTTTACTTAACCTATTTCTAATTCAATTATATCAACTTATCTAATTACATTATATAAGTTGCTTGATTTATATAATCTATCTAAATTCAATTTCTAACTTAGATAAGGATTTAAGGGGTCTCATATGAAGGAAGGGGGGGTTGGGGTTGAAAAAGTTATTATATTGGCTTACAAGCACTATTATTTCTTTCTATCTATGTACAAGCCACCAACAGGTCCATAGTTATATAACGAGTTGTTTTTTGTAGGCTCGTCTTTGTCTTTTATATAATCCATATATTTTCCATGTGGAACCTTTCTAACCTCATACTTGTGTCTAAGGAATTTCACCATCAAGTGAGAGGTTTCACAATGGACTTAGGTTTTATTTCTCTTTGAGTATAAGCCTTGCGATCTTATAAATAACTTCTTAAATTGACTCTATTAAACCGGCTTTGTGAGAAATTTGTTGTCTACCCCTTCACCTTATATTATGAGCTTCACACACAAATCACATCACAAAACTCTTCTTTCCACATGAAGAAGCCAACCATAAAAGCTTTCGAACCGCACCATTGACTTTGATGCCACTTTTTAAGGGGAGGAGGAAGTTTAATTAAGGAGAAATTTAAAAAACAGGTATTATGAAGGAACATACCAATGAGTTTGATGTTATATATAACTAAAAAAACTTGAAGTATCAAGTTCTATGTATTATCTCATATAATTTTTTCACATAATCCACATATTTCCCATATAGTACTTTCTAACTTTACACTTATTTCTTGACATTTTTACAAACATATAACACTTAAATGATTCAATTAAAATATAAAAAACTTAATTGGATTTTGACACAATGATTAAAACTTTTATCATACTTATCTAATCATTCCTTTCTTCTTTTGCCGTTACTTATCTAATTGTATTATGTGAGCAAATTTACAATCATTTTAAATTTAGTATTGGGCTATTTTTTATTTTTTTTGTTAAGATTATGTTTCATTATATTTGCTGCATGTATATCTAACATTTCAATTGAAATAGAATGTTTAGAACCTTAATTTTAAAAGACAAATTATTATACCCTTATATTATTTAATTTTATTTTTCTCTTGATTAAAAATAATAAAATAGAAAACAATTAAACTAAATTAAGTATTAGATAAGATACAGAGCTTGTAGTTTAAAGATTTAGAATCTGTGCACTCCAATTTAAAGATGGATAAAAGGGTATTAAAATTTTGTAATTGGAACATATGTAAATGGTATATTTAATAGTTTCCTTTCTAATTTTATTTTATGTTGAGAAAAAAAAAAAAAAACAAAAAAACAAAGAGCCCAGTTTTTATTATTTGGCTCTCCCCCCACCAAAACGGGCCGTTTAAGACAATTACCCACTTACTATACGTTCATATAAATAACCCTAAACCCTAATCGCTCTTCACATCTTCTTCCTCATTTTGTGCCGTCACGTTCCCTCTCCTCCAAACCCTAACCCTAATCCTGAACCATGAAGTTTAATCCCCGCGTAACCTCCTCCCGGCGCAAGAACCGGAAAGCCCACTTCACGGCCCCCTCCAGCGTCCGCCGCGTGATAATGAGCGCTCCACTAAGCACCGATCTCCGTTCCAAATACAACGTCCGTTCCATCCCGGTCAGGAAGGACGACGAGGTCCAGGTCGTGCGAGGAACATACAAAGGACGGGAGGGAAAGATTGTCCAGGTTTATAGGAAGAAATGGGTGATCCATATCGAGAGGATTACGAGGGAGAAGGTCAATGGGTCGACCGTCAATGTTGGGATACACCCTTCAAAGGTTGTTGTGACGAAACTGAAGTTGGATAAGGATAGGAAGGATTTGCTTGAAAGGAAGGCGAAAGGAAGGTCTGCTGGAGCTGATAAGGGTACTAAGTTTACTGCTGAGGATATTATGCAGAATGTCGATTGAAAGATTGGATCTTCATCGACATTTTATGGTTAATTTTGTTGTTTTATGTTGAGGTTTTAAGATTGTTGGGTTTTGAGTTAGATTTGGAATCAAACAAATGAACTTTCTTCATATTAGTTTTTATATTATGTTTTTTCAATGACATTCTGTCGAGTTAATGAACTTTCTTCTTGACCAGAAGGAATGAAATCTTTTGCCTCGGTATTGCTGGCTTTTTGGTATTGCATGGGTAAGTTTTAGATTCTTTAATTGACGGGTAATGAGGAGTTTTTGCAGTGGGTTTTTATTTTATAATTTGTTATTCAAAGGTTGAGCTTCTTGGGGTTTTAGTTGGGTTTACGTTGAATTAGGCGAGATTGATTCTATTTTTGAATATTTGGTGGTTTACTTTAGTCTGTCATATGGAATTTCAATGGATCTTGTTGCATCGCATTCTATATGATTTATGAAATCAACGAGCTTTGCTGCTTTGTGTTGTGTAGATGTAGTTTATGTTTTGGACTTTGGTTATAGACTTGCTAGATTTTTGTAATGTTTTAATTGATCGATGTTTCATGATTGCCTTGTTGTATTGAGTTGGCTGTTTGGACCATAATTGGTGACAAGGGGATGGATATACAGAGGGTTTTATGAAGTGTGCCCTGTCATTACAATGTTGAGTTTTGGGGCTCTGGTTGGGCGCTCTGGTTTAGCTGATTCATTTGTAGTATTGGTCTTTCTTACTTTGTTGTTCATATGATGAGTCTTGTTTAAATATTTTATTGAGCAAAAGTCGGAATTGATGGATTTACCGAAAAAGTTGGCACTATTTCTTTAAATTGTTTTTGTAGTTTATATGCTGCCTAGAAATAGTAGTTGTGAAGTTAAGTTTATATCTGTTTTAGGAGTAGTCTATGTTATTGCATTTTGTTTTTCTGACCAGTTATCTGATTTTCAAAACTGTGTGATTTAAGGAGCATTTGAGAAGATATTGTTGGAAAAATGTGGATTAATTGGGGTGCGAAATTTTACACAATATAATTTGAGTGGTGATTTTGCTTTTTGGCTGGTTATGTTTTAAGCAATTGGTTTTGGAACCCTTGAAATTGTTGTGAAACCTACATGATGGTTTTTTGTTTAATGTCTTTTGTTGAATGGATTTTTCTCTCTCCCTTTTGGAGATGCATTGCAAGATGGAATGTAGATTACAAAATGCTTACTATTTCACTTCTGCATAATGATATTGCTAAAAATGATTCTGTTCATGAAGCCCTAAGACATATTCGATTTTTTTTTTCCTTTTGTAATGTAGACTGTGTGTGTCATGTTTGGCTTGGGCCATGAGATTCTTTCTATTAGATTTCAGTCGTGATATGATAACTTAAGCGATGCTGGAGTTTGTTGCTTTGTTTTCTATATGACACTTGATATGAGAACTTCTGGTATATGCTAAGCATCTATAGCTGATAGAAGTGTCAATGCAGAGTCTCACTGCACCTTACTTTAATAGGTAAGGTTATTTTATGATTGCGCTGCGATTGATTTTATTAATGCTCTTGGGTTTGTTATAAAGTGCCCTGATCTCCAATTTTCAGTTCCCACTACATTTGGGTTCAATTCTTTTCTATAGTCATGGCTGATTGTTTTCTAGGGGCTGTTTTCAAAGCTTTTCTTAATGTTTCTTGTTAATTTACAATTACTGATATATTGTATTATTACAAACTGGTAGTGATGATGGTTAATCATTTTGCCAGTCTCCACTCATAGTTAGTTATATTATCCGTCATTCACCATGTGAAATAGTACTTGCAAATCAAGTCCACCTCCCTTCCACCCAAGGGTGGTTGGTTGTGCCAGGATGGTGCATTGTATGTAATGCCTGTGCTTGACCAGTATATGATATATTTGTGCCGATGCTAAGCCAGTAGCGTTGCTGCTACTTTTCATAGCCGCTAGTACTCGTATTTGCAAAATCAATGTGTTGGCCATGGTGTGGTGTTTTTATGCTTGTGTTGGTTTTTAATTTGTGTAGATCACGGTATCGAAGAAGCTAAGTGTAATTAGAAATTAGGTTCTCATATTAAGAGGGTAGAAACCAACAAAATGTAGAGGCAAATTAGTTTCTCATACTGAGGAGTGAATGTTGTAGTAATCCTCTTGATGTATGTTGGACATGTAAATTTGCTCCTTTTCATGCATGATGCAGCTCAGTCAAGTCTTATACTAGTTCGACTCTGGCTGTATGCTTGGCGATGGTGATAATATTTAAAGGAGCAATAACGCGAGGGGCCAAAAACATGGCACTGCGTTTGCAAGCTTTGCAAACTGAAGTACTGCAAGTAGGGATGCAGTTGATCAAGTTTTGAATGGATAAGGTTTCCAACTCGAATCTGTGTTTTTGAAACCTGTCAGAGTGAGACCATGTCATTTACGTTAGCATATGCCCGAATTTGATTTATAAACTTGTAGAATAATCGAAACCTGGTTGAATTGATTACACAACTACAGATTAGCGTCCAAGTAATCCTCATCAATAGTAAAATCATTCTGAACAAGAGCTCAAAGAAGGGAGCCTATAATGGTATGAGCAGCTGTTTTCCATTTTACAGTACGTTACTCCAGTACTTCATTAACAAAAGATGAAAGTACTAAATTTCATAAGCTTTTTAGGTCAAACAGATATTGATAGCTCATAGCTTCTTCTGAAATAAGATCCAGACGGTCTGGGCTAGATGTAAGAGAGACGGTATAGATTACTCAATATATTAGTGCTAAATTTCTTGCCTGATTGATGTCCTCAAAACACTCCATTGGTTACCTGAAGAGCTATGTTTTGAAAAAAAAAAAAGTTGATGTCAGTAATGATATCTGGATTTTAATAAAATATATAATTGGATATTTGAACTTTGATATCTATCTTAAATCCTGTAGATTTTATTAGTTATGTGGTTTTGTTGGATACCTCATATTGTGTGGCCTATTTGCATCCATAATGATAGGCACTTAATTTCAAAGTCCTGCTCTTCCTCACCATACTGACCTGTTTGATTTGAAAGTCCAGATATTTTAATAAGAGCTATTAGATGGTAGTATCAAATATCTCTATCCTATGACATACTATAAACTTGGACCTTCGTTGGACAATTGCTTTGTGGTCAACATTTATAAGATTTTTTGGCTCTTAAGATCTACATCTTGTCCTCATATTTCATGGAGTGTCATGCTAGTTGTTTCAGGACTTCCGTGTTTGTTATTTCAATTTATACTTTACAAACTCTTATGAATTTAAGAAATAGACATTTTGGCATCCGTTTTGTCCAAAATGTGTTGTATATTTGATGTTGCTACGTAACATAAAACAATTATATAATGGATGTACAATGTCACTTTTGTTTTCCATGATACTCTATTAATGCGTGATGTCTTTCGTGTTTTTACATTGAGATGTTTTGGAACTAGAGCTGTGCAAATGCATTATGTGGGCCAACCCACCTCGCCCTATGTTAACTCGTGGGTTATGCGAGCTAGCCCGCTTTGGCTCGTATTGCTATGCGGGCCAAAATTTTTAGCCCAACTTTTCTCTTCCGGGTTGGTGGGTTATGTGGGCTGGCTTGCGAATCTGCTAATATAATTTTTTATTAAAAAATTTATAAGAATTAAAATTTAAATTAAAATTTTTAATCATGTAAATATAGAATATATTTCTTTTTATCTCACCAATTATCTACATACAAATCTTAGATGATTATCGTGTATGAAAAAATTATACACTTCTATTTTGAATTTTTTTATTTCAACATAAAAGGATTTATTTTAACTAATAAAAATTAGAATTCATTCCAATTTTTTTCTTTAGCGTGGCAAGGAAAAATACATCAAGAGAATTATCAATTGATATTGTGTTACTTATTTTAAATAGAAGTATCTAAATATCTAATAAATATAAAGGAAAAAGTATTGATAAAAGGACTAAGGATATAATACAATAAACATAAAAGTTCAAAGTTTAAAACATCACTCCCATAAAAATTATATAATCAACGTTTAACAATTAAATAATAGAAAGTGAAGTGAAGAGCAAAATAAAAAGGACAATGTATTAGGTTTTTTTTTTTTTAATAAGATTTATATTTCTCTCTCTTTTTTTTTAATGTTTTTAAGTGTGGATTCATGGGCCAACTCTACCTACAGCAGGTTGGCCCGCTTCAACCGGGGGGTTATGCGGAATGGGCCATTTTAGCCAGCACATTAAACGCGCTAAAATTTTTAGCCCAAGCAGTATTTTTTTGCGGGTTGGCCTACATAACCCGCACTGCATGCACAACTCTATCAGAGACCCTAAAGCACTTCTAGCCTTTGTGGCGATTGTATGGTAAAAGTACTGTTTAAGGGAGCTCTTAAGTGACACATTGGAACTTTATGATACTCAAGAATGCTAAATTAAGCATCATGTATACAAGTCTTGTAGAGAGAAAATGGAGAGATTTTTTTATTATAGATGATTTACATTTAAAGGGAGCACTGTATAAACTACTAATCATTCTCAACAACCACTATATCAAATACATTTACCTGCTTCCACCTATTACACCTACTAATATACATCAAATTTAGACAACTCGTTTTGTATGAGTAAGCAAACTTTGGAGTTGACTCATAATTGACTAGGCCATTGCTTAGCCCATGCGTGATTGCAATTCATGATACTTACTAATATTTTAAAAATGTGAAAATACACTATAAAATACGCAAGAGGGGGATGGAGAGGTGAATTGAGTATTTACCTTAAGATACTCAAACAATTAATTTTAATGTAGCAAATAAAACTTTACTTTAATAGCAATAGATAATATACAACAAATTATGATATGAAATATTAAAGAGATAGGAATAGAAATTTTGAGTCTAGATTTAACGTGGAGTTCAACCCACTTCCTATACTCCTCGATCCACTAATACCTCCAATTGAAGACTTCACCACCACTTTATTAATCTCTAAATATACATGCTGAAGCTAAGTAATATACCACTTTTACAATACTTAGGAAATAAAATATTTCCTTTCTCTATCTAGATATTCGCTGATAAATAGCAGATATAAGAACAAAACACTATAATATTTTTCTCTCTTTTTCCTAATTATTACAAGTTAATGAATATGAGAACAATAAAATTAATGATTTCTTTGTCTGCAAATAAAAGCTCCTTTTCACTTTCTTCACTTTTCTTCATTTTTTGAATCTCCTAAGGACAAAGCATTTATAGCTTTCAAAAATTCAAATGTCCACTAGAGATAACTTCTTTAAGTCACCAAGCATTAAATGTGCATCAATGGCTCTTTTTGCCACATCGGTTCCATATTTAAACTATCGCGCCTCAAGACTTGTCATGCCTTATTTTTGCCATCAACCAAGTCTTTACTCATGTGAACTCCATTGAGCTTGAATTCCAAGCTATCGCGCCTCATTTTTATCACTCGACAAAGTTTTTAATTCACTTGAATTCTTCGAGTATTAGATTCAAACTTGTCTTGCTCTAATACTTGTCGCGTCTTGAACTTGTCGCGCCTTTGACTTAACCCTCGACCGAAGCTGTGCTTCTTTGATCTTGTCAAGTCTTAAATTTTGAACTTGTCACGCCTTGAATAATGGATTTGTCGAGCCCTCAACGAACCCCTTGACCAAGGTTATGCATTTTTTAACTTGTTGCGCTTTAGACTTTTAGCTTGTCGTGTTTTGAGGAGTGGACTCGTCGAGCCCTCAATGTGACCCTCAACCAATGATTCTACATTTTTTGGCTTATCGAGCTTTAGTCTTAAGTTTATCACTCTTTAGTGAATGAAGCAGTGTAGCTCTCGACTTGACCCTCAACCAAGATTATTCATCATGAATTTGCTTCTACTAAAACCTGCACAATCTCAACAAAAACACACAACATACACATAAATATTCTAACATATTTTTCATCATATTGTTTGACTAATTAAGTATAGTTTATCATAATTTAATAGTTAATTGTGCATTACATTACATTCTCTCATCAAAATCCACATTGAACGTACAGATTTAACAATCTCTCTTTTTTTTTTTTATGAGGACAATTATGCATAATTAATCCCTTTTCAATTTAGCATACTCCCCCTCAAATAAACATTTTGTTTCAAAACAATTTTCTCAAATTTGATTCACACACTTGATGTTTAATTTTAGGAGAATGCAAACCATACTTAATTCAACATTTTTTTCGTCAACACAAATTTTTGAGCTTATTAAAAACATAAAACATGCTACATGTATGTTAATTATGCATACATCTCTCTCCCCCTTTGGATTCATAAAAAATAAAACACATTTCATACATGTTACTTCAGCATATCTTCCCTTTTGGACTAATCAGAAAAGAAAAACTTGGTAGGTGCATTAATTATAACTCTCCCTTTGGACTCATAAAAAATAAATGCACATATAAAGCAATGATAGCATAATCAAAAGCATGTTTCATGCATGTTAATTTGTGCATACAACAGTTCTCCTTCTTTGTACTTAAAAAATGACAAACTCAAAATATTGCAAATAAGGAGAGATGTACAAACAATATACAAATTCAAATATTCACATAGGTCCAAAAAGAATCATGTTCAAACATACAAAACCAGATTTTATCATTAATTTGGCTTGAGCATGCACATAAATAATCATATCATAGATTTTCGCAAACACAATAGATCACAAGTATAACTGAGCATATATGGATATTTAATAGCTTCTTTTATCCTTAGATCAAGTTCTAAATCATCTTAGCTCCATGATATTTAGCACTCATCTTACTTGATCATGCCCAAGTCTCTTCATATTGTGCGAAAACGATCTTCACATAAGGATTTTGTAAAAATATCAGCGATATAATTGTTTGTATCAACAAACTCCAAGCTAATATATCTATTTAGAATATGATCTTTAATGAAATGATGACTAATTTTAATATGCTTGGCTCTTGAGTGTTGAATCAGATTTTTTGTTAAACTTATAGCACTTGTATTATCAAAGCAAATTGGAACATTTTCATATTTTAAATCATAATCAAACAAGGTTTGTTTCATCTATAAAACTTGTGCACAACAACTACCAACAACTATATACTCAGCTTCAGCAGTTGATAGTGCAATAGAATTTTGCTTCTTTGAGTGCCAAGATATTAGGGAATTTCTAAGAAAGTAGCATGTGTCGCTTGTGCTTTTTTGAATTACTTTGCACCCAGCAAAATCAACATTAGAGTATCTAACAAGATCAAAAGAGGTAAACTTTAGATACCACAAGCAAATTTCAATCATGCCTGCAAAATACTTGAATATGCGTTTTACTGCATTCAAGTGTGTTTCTTTTTGGCAAGATTGAAACCGTGTACATATACATACCAAGAACATAATACTAGGTCTAGAAGCTGTTAAATATAACAAACTACCTATCATGCTTCTATAAAGCTTCTCACACTGTTTTTCCCTTTTTCATCTTTTTCAAGTTTTACATTTGTCCTCAGGTGTAGGTTTAAATTTGCAATTATCCATTTTAAATCTTTTCATGAGTTTTTCGTTATATTTAGATTGATTCATGAAGGTTCCATTTTCAAATTGCTTTATCTGAAAACCTATAAAATAATTGAGCTCTCCCATCATGCTCATTTCAAATCCATTCTACATAGATTCAACAAATTCATTTATAAGACTCATATTAGTAGCTCTAAAATAATGTCATCCACATAGATTTGCACAATCAATGTGTTTAACTTGTGATTTTTAATAAACGGAGTTGTATCAATTTTTCCTCTAAAAAATTCATTATTTAAAAGGAAGCTACTAAGTATTTCATACCAAGCTCTAGGAGCTTACTTGAGACTATAAAAACCTTTGTTTAATTTGAATACATGATCTAGCAATTCATTATTTTCAAAACCTGGAGGTTGCTTTACATAGACTTCTTCTTTTATAAAACCATTTAAGAAAGCACTTTTGACATCCATTTGAAAATGAGTAAAATTTTTTAAAGCAGCAAATGCTAAAAGCATTCTCATTCCTTCTAGTTTAGCAATCGAAGCAAAGGTCTCATCAAAATCTATGCCTTCTTCTTGATCATATCCTTTAGCAACTAATCTAGCTTTATTTCTTGTTATTACTCCAAATTCATCAAGCTTGTTTCTATAAACCCATTTGGTTCCAATAACATGTCTATTATCAGGTTTAAGAACTAATTTCCAAACTTCATTTTTTGTGAACTAGTTTAATTCATCTTGCATTGCATGCATCAAAATTCATCTTTTAAGGCTTCTAGGCTCTATTTGAGCTATAAAAACAAGATTACTTATATTTATTAAAGATGATATTATTTGTACTCTATTAGAAGGTTTACTAATTATTAGATTTTTTGGATGTGATCTTGCATATTTCCAATTCTCTACGAAGATCAGTATTAACAGATTCATGCACAACATCCTTATTATATTCATTTTCTTCTTTATTAGTATTTTCAAGGAAAAACATATCCAAATTAACACAAACAATATCCACATCATCATTTGAATATGAATAAGACAAAAAATCATCAAAGGTAACATGAATAGATTCTTCTACAACTAATGTTCTCTTATCAAACACTCGATAGGCTTTACTAGTTAAAGAATAACCTAGAATGATTCATTTACCCCTTTTAGTATCAAACTTAGCTAATTGTTCTTTTTCATTATTTAAGATGTAAAAATTGGCGCCAAAAGGATGAAAATAAGAAATGTTAGGTCTTTGTCCTTTCCAAAACTCATAAGGGGTGTTCTTGAGAATTGGTCTTATAAAAACTCTATTTGATATATAACAAGCAGTATTTACAACTTCAACCTAGAAATATTTTTGCAAATTGTTTTCACTCAACATAGTTTTCATTCAACATAGTTTTAGCCATTTCAATTAAGGTTTTAGTTTTTCTTTCGGCTACACCATTTTGTTGTGGAATTCTAGGTGCTCAAAAATATTTTCAATGCCATATTTATTGCAAAAATCATCAATTTCATAATTTTCAAATTCTCCTCCATGTTCATTTCGAATGGATATAATATTAAGATCATTTTCATTTTAGACTTTCTTACAATATCTAAAAAATACATGATTTGTTTTACCTTTAGACGCAAGGAAGAAGGTCCATGTATATGTAGTGAAATCATCAACAATAATCCACATATATTTTTTTCCACCCAAACTTAAAGTTTGAGTAGGACTAAATAAGTCCAAATGCAATAGTTCTAGTGGCTTAGAAGTGGAAATAATTTCCTTACACTTAAAAGAACTCTTAATTTGCTTTCCTTCTTGACATGTTTGACAAATCTTCTCATTTTGAAATTTTATTTTTGGTAAACTTTTGATAAGATTTTTTTTAACAAGTTTTGAAATTACATCCATGTTAGCATGTACCAATTTTCTATGCCATAGCCAACTATTTTCATTTTAGGAATATAGACAAGTTTCATTTGATAATTTAAAATCATCTAAATTAATTTTGTAAATATTTCTTTGTCCATATCCTTCAAAATGTGCTTTGTAATTGTTAACTCTTTCAATAGAACATTTATTAGCAAGAAATGTTACTTTAAAGCCATTATCACACAATTAACTTACACTAAGCAGATTATGTTTTACATCATCGATTAATAGCACATTTTTAATAATTAAATTTTTATTTATAAGAATGTTATCACCACCAAGAACAGTTGATTTGCAATTATCTTCAAAGGTAACATTCCCTTTATCTTTCAAGGTTAGATATGTGAACTTGGATGCGTCTCCAATCATGTGTCTAGAGTAGCCACTATGCAAGTACCATTTATTGTTTCCACTTGAAGATCCCTACAAAACAAAGTATTATTGTTTTGGTACCTATGTGAGTTTAGGTCCGTTTTAGTTAAGTGAATAAGAATCTCCCTCTTAGGAACCCAACCCAGCTTACTTTTATGATTCAAATGCATGGTTTTTCTTATTGTACAATTGTGTGCAATATGACTAGATTTGCCGCAGTAATTGCATGTCTCATGATTGGCTTTTACAAAACAAGCTTTGTGGGACTTGAAGTTACCTTCTCTATTATAGCCAATTCCATGTTTATCTAAACCACACCTTTGATTTCCAAGATTTGTGTTCAAATTCTTTTTACCATTTGTGAACTTGGCAATAGTTGCTTTTGAATCATCAAAGATAGCTTTTAATAATATATTTTCATTTTTCAAATCTTGTAGCTCTTTTTAAATTTCATTACTACTACTAGCACATTCAACTCTATCATTATTGACAGTTTTAATTTCAAGATCAAGTAGATTATTTTTAATTATTAATTTTTCATTGATCTTGCTTAATTCATCATTTTTACTTTTTAGCTTCTTACACTTATTTTTCATCTTATCATTTTCCAATTTTAGACTATTTATTTCTTCATGCAGCTTTTCATTTTCTAATTTAATCTCCTTATGCTTGGTTTGAAAATTTTCTAGCTCTTCTCCTACTTCCGTCATTAAAGAATTAAGCATGTTGTTCTTTTTTTCTACTTTAACTAACTTACATCGTACTTTATCATACATAGCATATAACTCATTATAAGAAAGAGAAGATGGGGAATTTTTCTTATCGTCCAGTGCCATGAAGCACACATTTAATTTGAGTTAATTGAGTCATCATCACTCCAAGTGGCGATGAGTGCTTCTTTATTGGAGCCTTTAGATGCCTTTTTTAGGAATGGACAATATTATTGGATGTGTTATGGCTTATGATATTTATAGCACGTTAAAACATTATTCTTTTTGTATCTTAATGAGCTACTGTAATCATCCACTTTCTTTGTCTTATTGCTGGAACTCATGAACTTTTTAAGCTTCTTAGTGACAAGTAATTTTTACTCGATATTTTTCATAGGTTTTTGAGCTTATTTTACTAAGAATTTCAGATAAAATCCTATATAAATTATGTTTTTGATAAATAATGTTGTTTTGAAGCTCTTAGAATCCAATGAGGAATAATCAAAATGTTTTAAATCAGATTTAGAGCAAAAACAATAAGTAAAGTCAAGATTGTAGAAGTCGAGCCCTGTAAAGTCACAGCTGAGGCCAAACAAAGGAAGAAAACAACAAAAATTGGTCTATCAAGCTTTAACTACGAGCTCTCGATATGACCATCGACTTCAATCGAAGTAATCGAGCATCGTTTTGGAGAAAATATACTGTCGAGCCTCAAATCTTGACTCTCGACAAGTGCTTTTATAGACCAATTCTTCATCAGAATTGCCTCGAGCCTTAGCAATACGAGCCTTGGATTTCTCAATTTTACCCTCGATAGAGCAATGGACAAAAACGCACAATTTAATTTAGCAATTCTTGAAGTCGAGCCTAATTTTGCTTTATACAAACCTCCACCATCAAATTATACGCGACCCTCGACAAGTGGTTTCATAGATCATATGCACGCGTAAAAAGTTATCATAAATTCTGGTAGAAAGAATCTGCCACGTGTCAATAAAGTAGGCCATGCTTTCTGTGCCTAGTAGCCTATAAATAAACGAGCAAGCATGTGTTGTAAAGCATGTACCAATAGTGTAAATCAGCATATTAACGTAGATTAGTTTTCCAAAGGATTCTTGGGTGAAAGAATTTCATTTTCTTCTTACTTGAGAATTTCTTTTGGTTTCTAGGTAAAATCAATTTAACTTGATGTTTGTAATTTCTATGAATTTCTGAGCAATTAATTGATCAATCTTTCGAATTTGATTTATTTCTTCTAATTCGTGGTTATTTTGATAAATCCATGGAGAAATAAACTCCTACAGCTTAGGAATTACGAATCCAATTCCTGATTCAATTGATTTCAAATGCGTTGTCAAGTTGATTTGATTGGGTGTTTGTAATTAGTGACCTGAACTCAAACTTGTGGTTTTTAAATGAGTGGTGCACTTTTTCAGATCCACGATTGATTTCAATTAGATAGATCGAGAGATCATTCAATTGAATAGATTTGTGGTTGCTAATAGAGTCGATCCTACCTATCTCTTGCAGAGGAATGGGTGAAGACTTTCTATAACTTGTTTTAAAAAAAATTTATTGAGTTGTTTTTTTTCCCCAAAACAATGGATTCCTATTCTTTATGCGGATCTAATTAGAATTTCAGATTACTGGTTTCGGCTAGATCTAGAACTACTGACTTCGAGAGAAGCTTTAGTTTAAATTAGAGAATCCAGCAGTATAAACACACAATTCAAACAACTTTAAGAAGTTCGTTGTTTTTAAGAAACCATTTTGATAAGGAATTGGTGAACTAACCTTAAGTTGCTGTTTCATAGAAGTTACAGGCTTATTTCTTATTTTTCCCATTAAACATTTATGAACATTCCTAACTTAGGATAGTTTTTTTTAATGATTTTCTAAACCTTTCTCTGGCTAGACAATAGGTGAGCTTGGGAGTACATTAGCTGCCAACCATTCTCTTGGGACCGACCTAAATCATTATCTATGCTACATCTAATGAGTGCGCTTGCCTTGTGAGACTGTAGTTATTGAAAACGATTTAGAAAACATTTATAAATTTGAAAAACTTGGTCAATGATCAGTATGAACTCAACTGACACCAAACCACCAAGCACTTACCCATCAAAACAAGTTCCTCATTTTCATCTTCACCATCATCATCGCTGGAATCATGATTTGTAGCTTCTAGAGCAATAGTTATCTTGTTTGATTATTCCCCTTACTTCTTAATGATCTCATGCGGTTTGAGCACTCCAAAGAGTTTTTCTTTGCTCATAGCACTTAAGTCTTGTGTTTTTTCTATGGTAGTTCTTTCTGCTTCCCAATCCTTGGGTAGTAACCTAAGAAGTTTAGAATTTATTTCCAAGTTAGTAAAATTCTTCCCAAGTATACTCAAGGGATTTATGATGTTAATCAATCTATTATGCATCTTATCTATATATTTATTTGGAAGCCTTTTAAATTTTTTGAACTAACCACACAAAAGACTTATTTTCGTATCTCTAACTCTAGAAGTTCTTTCATAAGTCTTTTCTAGTTCATCCAATATTTCTTTAGCAGATTTATATGTACAAATTCTATTGAAATCACTTTCATTCAGCCCACAATGCAATAAGTTCATAGCAATTTCATTTAAATCTAATCTTTTCTAATCATCTTTGTTGCAATCTCTTTCTTCTTTTCCTTATATAGTTAAAGATTCATTTTCTATAACATTCCAAATTAATCTGTTTTGAGCTTTTAGAAAAATTTTCATTATGTACTTCTAATATAGGTAGTTACCCTAACTTAGAAGTGATGATCTATTTATAGCTTACCCCTCTAGAAACCTTAGTACATTCAATGCCATAATCTTTACTCTATATGCGATTAAATACAGAAAAAAAATAGAGATGAGGCTTTGATACCAAATGAAAATGTGAAAATGCACTAGAAAATACTCAATAGGAGGAGGGGGTGAGTTGAGTATTTACCTTAAAATGCTCAAATAATTAATTTTAATGTAGTAGATAAAATTCTACTTTAATAGCAACAGATAACATACAACAGATTATAATATGAAATATTAAAGAGATAGTGATAGAAAATTTGAGTCCAGATTTAACATGGAGTTCTGCCCACTCCCTACACTCCTCGATCCACTGATACCTCCAATCGAGACTTCATCACCACTTTATTAATCACCAAATAAACACGCTCAAGTTAAGCAATATACCGCTTTTACAACACTTAGAAAATAAAATATTTCTTTTCTCTCTCTAGATGCTCACTGATAAATAGTAGATATAAGAAAAGAGTACTAGAATATTTTTCTCTCTCTTTCCTAATAATAACAAGTTAATGAATAAGAGAATAAGAAAATTAATGATCTGGTTATTCACAAATAAAAGCTCTTTTTTACTTTTGCACTTTTCTTCACTTTTTGAATCTCCCAAGGACAAAGTACTTATAGTCTTCAAAAATTCAAATATCCATTAGAGATAACGCCTTTAAGTCGTCAAGCATTGAATGCGCTTCAACGGCTCTTTTTGCCATATCGACTCCATATTTAAACTGTCGCAACTCAAGACTTGTCGCACCTCATTTTTTACCTCGACCAAGTCTTTGCTTACATGGACTCCATCGAGCATTAAATTCAAATTTGTTGTGCCTCAAGACTTTTTGCGCCTCGTTTTTATTGCTCAACCAAGTTTGTAATTCACTTGAATTCTTCTAGCCTTAGATTTAAACTTGTTGCGCCTTGGACTTGACCCTTGAGCAAAGCTGTGCTTCTTTGATCTTTTCGAGTCTTAAATTTTAAACTCATCGAGCCCTCACGACCCCCTCGACCAAAGCTATTCAGTTTTGAACTTGTCGTGCTTTAGACTTTTAGCTTGCCATGCTTTGTGGAGTGGACTTACCGAGCCTTTGAAGTCACCCTAGACCAATCATTTTGCATTTTTAGGCTTGTCAAGCTTTGATCTTAAGTTTGTCATACCGTAGTGAATGAAGAAATCTAGCTCTTAACTTGACTCTTGACCAAGACTGTTCATCATGAATTTGTTCCTGCTAAAGCCTGCACAATCTCTACAAAAACACGCAACAAATATATATATATATATATATTAACATATTATTTATCATATTGTTTGACTAATTAAGTGATGTTTACCATAATTGAATAGTTAATTATGCATTATATTATCTTATCAAAATCTACATTGAACATACAAGTTCAACATTTTTTTAATTGTTGATCAAAGACCTATTGCCTAATAAACCTTGCATAGCATAAAAAGACACAAGCAACTATCACTATCGTTCTTTTATTTCATTGTGTGCTAGAATCCATTTTTATTATTGCAAAAAAGCCGCTTGCACTGTCCATAAGACAAAGTGATCAATTCTTTGCCACTTTAAAAAATTTATATCCTTGTACAACATAAAAATTGGCATGTTAGAAAGAAAAATTCAGTGTTTCCAATAAAATAGCCAAATATCTTGTGCCATTCGCCAATTCACCAAATCGGAATGGTCCATATTGGATTAGAAAACACCCATAAGTGGCATGTGGCATTTTATTGTTGCTACTAGTGCTTATGAGCTTCTTCACCAATATGTTGCAAATTATACTTCTTTACATGGTGAGATTTATGTGTTTACAACTTAGAAGGGTTGCAAATTAGCTGAGCAAGCCGAGCTTTCGAAGACTTAGGCTTGGTTATTTAAAAAATTGTTGAGTTTAAGTTCAAGCTAAGCTTTTCATCAAACCCGAAATTCAAGTTCATTGAGCTTAAGCATGTGAGTTCGTCGAAACTCCAAAGTTAAGCGTGCTCTAAGAAAAGTAATACCGGGATGAGTGACCTCTTGAAAAGTGCTGGCACCAAAGAACAAAACCGTGTGACGTGTGACCAAAATGAACAATACCTCGTGACCAGAGTTTCAGGTCAGAACTCCAAAATTATGCATGCTCTGGTTAAAGCAATACCAGGATGGGTGACCTCCTGGAAGGCGCTGGTACCAAAAAACATAACCGTGCAGCATGTAGTCAAAGCGGATAATACTTTGGTGAGAAGAGTTTTGGAGCGTTACACCGCCGAGTTAAGCTTTTTATTAAGCATGGATTTCAAGTTCGAGTTCGACTTATTTAGTGAGTTTATTTTCCATTTTTTTAACATAAAAATAAAATATGAGAAATGTTAAATATATATATATATATGCATATATATTAAATATAAATATAAATTAGTTTTAAATTTTTTAATTATATATTTATATGTAATATATCATAAATATAAAACTTATGAATCTAATAACAAACTTGTTTACGAACTTAATCGCAAACATGTTCACTAGTTTAAACAAATCTGTTTACAAGTCAACTCACTAGCTTAGATTAAAGCTCGAGCCAACTCTTTTAGATAGACAAGGTTTGTTTTAAACTCAAGTTTAGCTCATTTACTAATCGAACTTAAATAATTTACGAATAGCTTAACCCATTTGCAATCTTGCAACCTCAGGTATAGCAAGGCTAAATCTACCCATTGCCGTTTGTTATTACATGGTCTACATCATGCAGATGGCACAAGGTATTTACTCGGCTGCTTCTTTGTTCAATCAAGTATGACTACTTTACTGGACGGGAAGATGGGTAGTTTTTGGTCGCATCATATTATGTGGATGATACACTGTCATTGGGTATTTAGGCTGCAACCTAAAAGCTGCTCTAAATGGTTCTTTCACTGTCAAAGATCTTGGCGGTCTGCGTTTATTCTTGAGAAACTCACACAAAACCTGAACATTTTCCTCTAAATATACGAACAATTCGTGGAATCCTTACTTTATCTAACTTTGATGTACCCTATATTTCTTACACAGTTCGGCAGTTGAGTTAGCCTGTCACATCTCCTGGTCTTCCCATTTATAGGCTGTTCACCTCCTCCTTTGGTATTCGAAGGGAGAGTTTGCCGTACTTTTTATGCTGACCGGGGTTCATGTATGGTTATAGCCACCCTTCAAGGTTAATATCCTTACGCAATTCTCATGATCCTTGAAAAACCAAGAAGCAAAAGTTGATCGAAAACCAAGAAGCAAAAGACCGTCTCTAGTGCTATGAAGGAAATCTTATGTTCCAGTCATGTTTAGCAGGATTTAGGAGTTTGCATCTCTTTATTTGTTATAATTGTGCCATACAAACAGTAGTTAACTCCCGTCAATATCATCACACCATCGATCTTCAATTCACAAGGGACAAAATTTTGGACGGCTTCTACAGACTTTGCATGTTTCTTCCATGTTCAACTAGGGCCACAATGGAATCGAATCGAGACAATACAATGTTGAGTTCGAACTCGAAATTCCAAAGTTCGAGTTCAACTAAGCTTAACATTTTAAGTTCGGAGTTCGGCTCATGATAAAATTATATAATCTTGAGTTCGACTCAATTATACTCGTTTAGGCTTGATTTATTAAAATATATATCTTAAATTCTAATTAAAATAATATTAATATCTGAATTCGATTCGAATTCTATTAACATTTATACTCGATAAAACTCAATTAGGCTCGTGAACTAATCAAACTAACTAATTAAAGTTCGAGTTCAACTCGATAAACTATTTGAATAGTTCGAATTTGAGTTTGACTCGATTATTTTTTAATCAAACTCGAATAAACATCGAGTCGAATTGGCTTAGTTCATTTGCACCCCAATGTTCAGCCGACATCATAACCAAGGTGATAAGTGAAACTCAAATATAGTAGCTTTTGCATGCAAAGTTGGATTTTGGGAAGCTCCTGCTTAAGGAGATGTGAAATATTCCCCTTGACAAGAAGACAAAAGTGTATTATATGACTAATCCAGTAAAATCAGTCTGCTCAAATAAATTTTCACCACATAAATTTATCCCCCCCCCCGCCAAAAAAAAAAAACCATCACCTCCACTTGAAATAAAAGAGGGGAAAAATCTCATAAATGGATCAAAGTACATAATGAATACCTACTACAGAATTCTGAATATCAATCAATGCATCCAAATCAATGAGTAACTCTTGTTTTATTGAACGCTCCAACTCAAGAGCCAACAAAAAATGGCGTAGGGGAGTGAAATTATCACAATCCGAAGTCAAAAACACATCATGGCACAAGGGCAATAGACAAACCAAACTTGGGAGTTCTGTCCAAATATTTAGTGTCCACCTCTCCGGATACTGTCAGTAATGACTTTGGAATGACCTGATGCTGCAGGACAGCCCCAAGCTTTCCATAATTATTCAGCTTCGCTTTGATGGTAGTTAAGGGGTCAACAGCATATGATCCCCCAACAGTAACGACATTCTCATTTGTCAGGAACTTCCTGGTGACCTCTCCAACAACAGTGCTTTTCTTAAGTAGATCCAGATGATGCACAAACGATGCCGTTAAAGAGTTTCCTTTATCACCCCTGTAGAATAACTCAATAACAAAGAAAGTGAGACTAGAGAAGAATTTTAATAGGATAATAATAATCAAATTGCCTTGAAAACTCACAAAATTATACAGGCATAAGAATCGCGTTTGGACACACTCATCCCAGCAGTATACTTCGTGAAAGTACCCTGTGTAGTCTCATAACCAGCCTCGGCCCCAAAGGCAATGGTTGGAGTGCCGATGGTTGCAGAGACATCAAAAGCTGGTGATTGGTTCAAAGCAACAGCAGTTGTGAGGGTTGCATGGTCATGGAAATACTGAACTTCCAGCTATAAACACAATAAAACAGCCAAAAGTTAGACAGACAAGCAAAATTAAGAGTGATGTCTCAACTCAGTCAATGATCAAATGAGTACCTTGGCAGAGTTATAATCAGGCACTTTGAATGAAGCAATAGCCTTTGTGTTGGGGAAAATCTCATTTGTAAGGGTTGTCAAGACCTGCCATAAAAGAATTAGGTAAGTTGTACGCAGAAAATTGAACTTCAAAGCTCAAACTCAAGATTTTGAAGTAGAGGTTAACCCACCTGTGATTCTGTATTAAATTTGACATCAATTAATACATTCCTCTGTTTGTACTTGGCTGCAACATCACCTGTTGACAGCCCTCCTTTCTTCACTGCTGTCGATGTGAGGATCTGGTAAACAAAAGGCCAAGACAAAGAACAAAAAAAATTGATAAGTGGACCCCCAGAAATTATATTCACATGAGAGAATATCTGTAGAGCTTCATAATACCACTAATTCGGGTGGTTTAAAACTGCAATTAGCCAAAAAAGCATACTTTTTTCTGAAACACTGCAATCTCCTGTTGGTTCAAGTATCTCAGCAGAGACTTTTTTAATCATTTGTTCAGCAAACATTTCCAAAACTCTTCCGAAAACAAAAAAAAAACGCATTCTGCAAACTATTTCAAAAAATTTAAGGTTGCGATGACTTCAAGAAAAACAATTCCCAGACATTTTCCAATGTTCACTATATCAGAGATTATCAGATGTTATATATCAAAAACCTCATCAGGCTGCAGTAACTAATGTTTCTTCACAGAGGCAGTGGCTCTAGGAGGTGAAGGCACCAAACAACCATGTCCATGAAAAATTATTTGTCTTTTTCCTTTTGTTTTTCTTTAAATAAAAACACAAAACATTTTCTTTATATGCCCCTAGATATTTTCAGGGTGCTAATACTGCATGCCACCAAAGCTGGCAGTTTGTGGCAGATCGTTGATTTGCTTTTCCGGAATGGGAACTGATCCATTTTCCAGAAAATTGGAACTGTTTTCATTCCCACATCCTGGAACAATCTGAGGATACTAGCAACCACCAATGTGAAAACATCGAAGATACATCCTGAATTCATAACGAAAATCACAAACAGCAATCAATCTAAAAAAACACTCCAAACAGTGTTCTCTTCAAATTTCACTAATGACATTTTGAAACCTCGACTATCAACATTTCAAACACCAAGAAAAGAGTCGACAGAAATTCTTATGCACTAGCATCAAACATAACAAAAAGCACGTAATCAACGGATTCTATCATATCAAAATTCATAAAAGAATCAATAGAAATCGAAAAACCAAATCGAAAGCAGAGATTCCAATTACAGATCGAAACTTTCTAAAAGTGAAATTACACTATCGATCAAGATACGAAATCGAAGAAAGAAAAAGATAAAGATGAAGAGAGGAGACAGTACCACTCCATTTTGAGAGCAAGTGTTGATGGAGACTTTTTGATCGGTATTGTAATTGGCAGTCAAGATATCTGCATAGACAAACAGATGCCTAATCAAAACATACATACACGAATATAGATATGTATATATGTGTACGTAAAGATTACAAGCCAAGAAACCTTTGGATTTCTTGCCAATATCGGAGAAGAGTCCCGGTCCTTTACTCATCTTGCACAAAGAGATGAATGGATGAAAGAATGAGCGAAATGGAAGAATCAAAATTGGGATGTTGGTGGGGGGTGAGAGAGAGAGAGATTAGTACACGAACAGAGAACTAAGGAAGTTGTTTTAACTTTTAAGGAATTTCTCTCTTGACCGTTGATTTTATTATTTTTTTAATACTTTTTCCTCTTTGTTAATATCCTTGTTAATCATCAGACTTTTTTTTTTTTTTTTTAATAATAATCATTGACTTGGTTTTTGATATTAAATTGTTAGATATCTCTCATATGTGTGCCTTCTTTGCTAACAGCTTATGCACCCAAGTATTATATATTAAATTTATTCAAATGAATAAAATATTTAAAAATAAAAATTAAATTGTCAATATCATTAAAATACCATATGTTCAGGGCTCTAATAAGAAAAATGTGGAAAGTATGGAATGAATTTGGTTAAGGTTTAATATATAAAAAAAGAAAGAGAAATTATTAAAAATATAATTTATGATAAAATCTGATATCAAAACAATATCCATTTAAACATCCCATATTAATACATTTAGAAACAAATATGTTAACCGAGCCGTGAAAATTCATTTAAACATCAGTTAAAACCTCGGAATGAACAAGAAAAATAAAATAAAAAATAAAGAAGAAGTGATTATAAAAACATTCCTGAGAATTAATGATAATTTTGTTTATCCTTCTTTTGGTCCACTAATATTATCATATAGAAGAGAATATTACATGTATATGTACTTTAAAAAAAAAATCTACAAAACCAAATTGTGAAAGAAAAAAAAAACAAAAATAATCGTAACTTGGAGATGTGATACAATTTTTTTTTTTTAAATTACATTTATTTTGCTCGTTGGTTGTGCAATATACTTTGGACATATATCGCATGATCAGTGAGCAATAAACGTCCCAAAAAAATTTTCTGCGTAGATCACTATATCTCCATTTGAAGATGGGATACAAATACCACGCTAAGATGCAACATAGTAATATTAATTTAATAACTTTTTTTAATTTGTATTTATGTTTTTTTTTTTAAAGAACCCTAAACATTTATTCTACCCCATATAAAATTACCCACAGAGCAAAACTTTTTTTATAAAAGGGGGAACAACAGGTATCTTATAGGCTTTTGACAAAAATCCTTCAAGCATAATATTCTCTGAAAAAAGAATAATTGATTAAATAATTGGAATATAGCTGGGGAAAAAAACTGATTGGAATGTATAACAGAACATAGAGAGAGAGAGAGAGAGAGAGAGAGAGAGTAGAAAATGTGGAGTAGACGGAAGCCGAACTTGGTGGATGGAATTGGTCCAAAAGGAGAACCAACATTCTCGGGGTCCTCCCTCGGTGTGCGATATTGGTTTGTGGTTTGAGTACGGCCCAAGTACCCCAGTATTTCTATTTCAACAAACGCCTACCATCCAATCAAAAATTTGTAAAATCAAAGATTCAAAAACATTTCCTTGTTTTATTCCTTTGACGTGGGTTCACGGGTTCATCAAACTTTCCTTTCGAGAAGGATAACAATGGAAGAGAATATATGCAATTTTATTTTTTTCTGTGAACAATGTATAAGATACTTTGATTTTTCTGTAATATACAACATCAGAAACACATGATATCCATACACAACATCCATTTAAGCAATCATGGCACTAATACAACCAAGTAGCCTAACTTCGAAGGGATGCACCAGCAGACCTGACTTTGATTACATAAGGTGTAGGAGCTAAACGTCACTATTCTCTAGCATTTCCTTTTAATTTAATTCGGTCCAACTGCAACTTAATTTATTATACCAGGGTAAGAATCAATTCAACGTTGATCTCTCCGCAATTTTATTCCCACATTCAAAATCTCATATAAAAACCATATAAAAAGTATTATGGACCAAATCCACAGAATTAATATTATTGTACAACAGTGGTTCTATTGCCCCTATACAAACATCATCTCAACAATGAATATTCATCCTTCCATATCGAATGTCCCAGTTTCATTTGTGTGCGTCCACAAAGGCTCAAGCAAAGTCCTAATAATATCCAGTTTTTCATAACTATCTCCATAGCTTTGCTCTTCCATTTTCTTCTCTATATATATGTATAATTTGGCAAAGGAAGCCAGCATCTGATCAAGTTTGTGCCAATGGCTCTCTTCTTGTCCAACCAACTTCAAACAAACAAAACGGATTAGTCCCAACGCCAGACCAAGATCATCTCTCTCAGTCCAATTAACGAACCAGTAAGGAAAATCATTCCAAATACATCCACTAAACTAGAATTTCCTCCCAGAAGTGCAATAGCCATTGCCATTAGCTTTACAACTACAGGAGACCTCTGCAATGCAGAGGTGTTGCCATCTTCAGTTCTATGAGATTCATTCCTAAGTTCATTGCGCTCGCTTTTTGCTAACACTGAGAGCCATGATGGAAAACGTTGCTTCATATGGTCAAGGACATCTGAAGGCTTGCTACCATCATTCTTATCCAGCATATATGCAGATCCTAGAGCCAAAATCAAATCAGGCAGCCAAGGCTTTGCTGCTGTAACAACCTGCATGGCCCAACTTGGTCCCAACTCTGACTCTATGCAGGAGATCATATCGAGCAAGTCATTGGCTAAATCAAAAGCTTCCAGCAAAGGACCTTCAAGTTCCTTAGTATTTTTAAGAACCAAATGTAGCAATTTCATGGCATAGGTATAGGAGCTCTTTAGGCAGACATTCATCTCTTTCAAGCTATCCTCGTCAAATTGGGAACATCGAGTGGTTTGCTCTTGTAGTGAAGAGACGATATACTGCATGTAGGCTGATGTGAAATTTAGGCATCTCCCAACATCACAAGAATCAAATGTCATTGTAATGGAATCAACAATGAACTTGAGGATTGCTGTAAGCATTTTCACCTTGTTGATATCCTCCTATGCTTAGAAGGGGAAGAATCTGCCAAGCATATTGGACAAAAAATAATAATAATAATTAAAAATAAATAAATAAATAAATAACTATGAGTCAGACAGCACAAATTAACTTCAAACTTTGCCATGGTGAACTTTCTAAATACTTTATCAACAGAGGAAACAGCTGTAAGAATCAACAAAACAGAATTTTTGCAAATCAATGCAAGAAATACATAGTTTTTATAGAGCATAATCTAAAGATGTCCTATCACATTTTTATATTAGCTATTAAAAAGTTTCCTTTTCCAAATATAATTAAACTTAAAAGAATAACACCGTTCAAATTCTAAAAATTATTTTGTGTTGACAAGTACCAACATGTGGGCACATGAGAGCTCATGCAAGGCCAAGGCCTAAATCTAATTATCTATGTAAAAATACAGGTAATACTGTGAAAGTCAACTGCCTGTAGGGCTGTGCTACTCAGCTGCCACTGTCAATTGCATGGTAGAACTGCAAAATTCCCAGAACAACCATATACACTCAGCATCATAAAGTAGCTCTTTTATGGTATGGATATTTGCATTCAGGTGCTGTTCTCAGCTAAATGGCCATTGAACAATGAAGCAAATTCATGGCAACAACATGGCAAATAAGTATCTACAATTTATAGCTACATATACATAAATACATTATATAAATATGAATACATAAAATAAAGGAACTTCTATGCTTTTTCCTTTTTTAATTTTCCATTTCTGCCCTTAGGTAGCACCTGGTTTATCTTTTAGTCTATTGCCTAACAATGAGACCACATACAAATGATCAGTTTTTCCAGACAGGAAGAAAAATAACAGTGTAAAACATGTTTGACTACTTCAGCACACTTCCCCACTTAATCTTACCTCCATCATTTGAAGTTGAGGCATCTCTCTTTGATCCTTTTTTATTTGTATTTGATTTTGAAGACATGAAGGCTGAATTGCCAGTTCCATCAGCTTGAAAAAGCTTCTCTGCACAGTAGATCATGTGGTCCACTATCTTCTCTATCCCATTCTACAAAGAAATCACCAATGACCAAAATCAGAAATTAGTATCAAACCAAAGAAATATATATGTAACAGGAAAAAAAAATTCCACGATTTAGATAAAAAAAGAAATAAAATTAATTTTCTGAATGTTATATGCATTTCAGCAAAGCATGAATCATAAAATTTCAAGGGAAAATTTTGCTGGAACTCCTAAAGCTTTTTAGGTACTTGCAATCAATTCTTTAAACTTAAAGTTCTAAAACTTTTAAAAGCATGCAACAATCAAGAATGAATAAGCCATCTTTACCCAAAAGATCTGAAAAAGCCATTTAACATTCATATCTCACATTTTAATGTATTCCTTGTCAGATGTCCCAGATTTGGTATGCAACGTGATCAAAATTTTTTAAAAAAACAATACTTTTTTATTTTAATATCAAATTATTATGAAAATTTGAGACTGCACCACATTCTTTAAAACTTCTGGTTTATCAACAATTGGCAGCATGACCAAATTCAAGTGACATCGACTCAAATGCCAATTTTAACATATTGCATCAGAGTTACAAGAACATCGATTAATTAAAATTTTTTATATTTGACAATGAGTATTGTCTAACTAGGGAGAACAGCCAAAAAAAGCATAAATTTTCTTAGAGATTGCAATGAAAGACAGTTAACTGGTAATATCAGCATGCATTCAACCCAGTCGTGTAAATGGAAAACAATGTACATCTCTGTTATGAGCGTATTAACCTGGCATAGTAGCCAGGAAGTGAGATATGGCTTTAGATCAATGGGAGAAACATATAATATGAAGAGGAATATGGGGTCCTCAGAGCAAACACTCCGGTCTCTACTTGTGGAAAATTTTCCATCTCATTAACAAGGCAAAACTAAGATTAAATGTAATCCTCCTAACTTATTTAATTTCTTTATTCAATAACATATTTTATATAGCCATAGAAACCAATGACTTCTGTGAATAAAAGGTATTCTACTGAGAATATCAATATTAGTCCCTAAAATGAAAATGATGACCTTAACAAATATATCTACTAAAGGACTCGTATCTAAAAGTAAAACTAACAAAATAAATTATCCGCTTGTTTCCTAAACCGCATCACTAATGAAAAGTATATTTTATCATTGTACGTTGCAAGCAAACACACTTAACTTGTTGTATCAGCATATATATGAATGAAGTCAAGTAATTCTCATCTTTAAAAAATAAAAAATCAATAATAACAAAAATTCACATACAACATAAGTATCCAAGATAAATGTGGGACTTACCTTAGTAACTGCTTTCGAAGAACAGGCACTCTCATTGATATTTGTAACAAAGTTTTGCATGTTGCATGGCTTAATATTTACTGACGTCATATGAAGAGCAAGGGTTGCATATGCAGTGACAGGGTAGATGTCCATATAATCATGATATGCACACTCCACAATGCTGATCTCGGAAATGACATTCAAAGCATTGAAAAGTGGCTCTAAAACCTGAGAACCCAATATAGCATCCCGAAAGTCCTCACTTGAAAGGAGATCCTCTATCTGCCATGCTATACCTAAAGCAGTAGAATAGTCCTCCTGCAAGGTATGCAATGACTTTCCACCATTATTAGTTCTTTTAACTGAACTTTTCCCTGAAAAATGAGGCTTCTTTCTTTTCATAGAAGAAATAAACTGCTTTGAATTCTCAAATCCAAAATTTTCTTTGCAATGTAAAGCAGTGTTCTCCAATAATTTCAAGAAGGCTTCCAGCATACTATCAAATCTGTCACTCAAGAGCAACAACCTGTGAGCTGACCTCAGTTCAGATCGCCGCTCCTCGCATTCTATCATTCCACACAATGGTAACTAGATCTATACATTTCTCAACTAGACAAGATGCCTCTTGAGGGCAGATGGAAGAAGCAATGCTTAGTACAGAAGATTGAGCATGTGCAGAGGGTGCAACTGCAAACAGAAATTTCAACTTATCAGTGGCAAACATCTCCTTCATAGCGTCCTTGTAACCTGGTTCAGTAACAAGGCTTCTGCAAAGGTGCATTGCACCATCCAGTAAACCTTCTATCTGACTACTTTGCAATTTATCAGGTGATAGTAACAAACTGATTATAACCCTAAAGAGTTGCATGAGAGACTTCAGTGAAGTCCCTTCTTGAGCAATATATTCACAGAACCTCGCTCCTGCAAGAGGAGACCTCTTAATAAGTGTTACACATCGACTGCATGCATCTTCAAGCATTACCTTTGATGGAAAATATATTGGCATCAGTAATTTTGTGACCCTTTGAGAAACTTGTCCTTGATCACTAGCAAGAGTGGAAAGTAAGGTTTCCAGGGCCACCACCTTCATGATAAACCAAATAAATTAGCGTGAGATAAGATAATTAGGAGAAGACTGCTATGAATATTAGCATTTTTCATCATATCTTGGAAATGCATTATCATAAAAGTGTTAACATTAGATTGTATCTTGACCACTCATAATTGAAAATAAATGAACAAATAAATAATTAAATAAAAAGAAGAAGAAAAGCTTTACCTTGTTAAACTGGAAATTACGGATATCTCTTATGACGAGAAGAAGATCTGCTACAGCAGTGCGAACAGAAATCGAACTGTCTGTCATCAGATGTCCCAATCTTGGAGAAGAACTTTAAGAACCTCATGAGATTGTGGATTACCAACAAATAGACGATGCCATTTAATAAGGAAACTCTAACATCATTGCTTATATCATGGGACATCTCATCAAAAATCTTGGTTAAAATCTTTGTAATAGTTGATGAAGGAATGACTTCCCAAAATAAATGAAGGATGCGACAACAACCTTCTACTACTCAAACTCTTATATCTGGACAATCATCCAAGAGTAATTTTTCCAACAGGTAAAATTGTTTATCCAGTAAAGTGTCCTTGACTTCTTTAGTTGAATCAGGATCTCTAAAGGAAACATGTCTAAAAGTAAATGCAACGCATTGTGTCGAACATTTGAATTTGCTACCTGGCAATATGTCATTAGAAAGGTCAGGCATCCCACAAAAAATCTGATACCATCGGATAATATATCTAGCCATTAACATTATCCCCATGCAAGAATAAATTATCTAGTAGGAGAAAAGCAGAAGCCTGTTAGCCAGTCAAAATTTCAACTCCAGCAAATGGTAAGCCAGATGACAATATCTGAAAACATAACTCTAACCATACCAGTTAAAGACCATTACAAAAAGAGAAATAAATCAGTTTGAACTTTGCAGAACGTTAGATTAAAGCCTAACTGCTCACGTTTCACTTATGCTATCAAAGCAAGATGGCCAAGGATACCCAATATAAAAAGGATTGACAACATGAAATAACAGAAATGTTTGAACTTTTTGAGAAAGAAATTTGTCACGTCTAATCTTAATTTCTTGATGAATTGGAAGGCAATGAAGACTCACCATGCATAAATACCATCTAACAACTTGGTCTTCCAAATAACAAACTTACAGCTAGACAGCATGACAAATTTCACCCATCATCACCTACAGCTTGGACTATTTTACTCAAAAATAAATTGCTTTATTCAAAATCAGCCACACACGTCAGAAGGATCCACTTCTTTTGATAAAAAAATTTCAGTATTTGCAGAACAAGACTTTCTTGATTCAGATCCATTGTAGATATGAAATTCAATATCATCTTCATGAATTTTGTGACACTCAAGGATAATACCTGCAGTGATCGGAATATAACAGGCTCACTCAACCGGAACAGCATTTTTTCCACTCCATCAACAGTCCGTTGATTAATAAACCCTCCCAATACTCTTCTAATTGAACCGGCGAGTGCCCCTGAGCTCGCATGTATCGCGCCCTCAACCAAAGACTGCAAGAACCCGTTTTCAATCTCCTCCCGTAATTCCCCTTCTACAACCTTCCATGCCCTAAAAACTATATCCCCATAGGCTTCCAACATTGATTTCCTCCCAAAAGGAATCTGCGATTTAATCATAGCAAGAGCTTCCTTCATAAGCTGCCTACTTAACCCGAACATAAATGCCACGAAACGCCTGCCATCCTCTGTTTTCAAATATAATGGAGCAATCACGCACCTAATCAACAAAAACTTCAAGTCCTCAATACTCTCGTCATCAAAATCAAATAGCCCGAACCCATCACGCAATGTATAAACTCTATGAACATCAACCTTCTTCTTCAAAGTCAATGACCGTGATACCAAGTACGGAAGAAACTGAGAAATCAAGCTCTCTCTACCTTCTAAGCCCCCCTTCCACCATTCCTCGCACAAACCCGCAATCTCGCAGCACAAAACACTATCCGACTCAAAAAATATCAAACCATCATGCAACGCCTTCACAGAATCCAACAAATCACTAGCCAAGAACGCCTTTTAGGGTTGGTGACGCATAAATGAACAATGTAAGCAAAAGTCCGAAGCTTTTTCCAGATTCTATGTTTTCTATCTCGATTTTGGATTCGTGAAAGTTAGGATTTTGGGGGTCTTCGAATGGCGGGAGGAACGGCGGAGGCGTTTCGTGGGAGGGATTTAGGGGAAATGGAATTTGGACTAAGGGTTTGGTTTGAGGATTGAGGATTGTTGATTAGGTTTGAAATGAGGATGGATGAGCAATGGAGTGGTGGAGAGAGAGAGGGAGTGAAGAAGAAGAGAAGAAGATTGGGAAATGGAGTGGATCAGGGCTTTGAGTGCTGGCTTTGTGACTTTAGAGTTTGATTTCGTCAGTGAGGAAAGGAATTCCTCTGTGAAGCTTCCAATTGAGAACGCATTTTCTTCTCCATTCTAGAGAGAGAGAGAGAGAGTTGTTGGTTTTGATTTCTTCTTCTTCCTCGTTCTCAGATTTTGAGGGGTAATGATTTGAATTTGCGAAGGTGATTTGACCGGCTGTGATGATTTTTAAGACGGACGAATCGATGGAAAGTTGTCATTGGAATGTTATTTAGATAGCGAGGTTTTACTATGTGATTGTATCATCTTGTTTTCAAAACTGTTGTTTCGGCGGCAATATATTGGACTACGGCCTCGTTATCGGCCCAAATCCAATAATCGGTGCTGTGACTGCCGGGTTGTGGAGCCACATGGCGGACAAACTTCTTCTGGGCCCCCAAAATTTTTTCGTTAGTAGATAGAGTTGGCGCTCAAGTTTAATAAATAAAATTACATTGAGTATATTTTTATTGAGCCTTACCCTACCAGCAACGTATAATTGCAATTTCTTCTTATTTGGTCAAGCCATAAACATAGTTACACGAATGTAGGGAAAAGAAAATTGAGAAGGCTTTAATATTGAACACAATATAACCTTGCCTAAAGATTTAAAACATACAAATTATTTTCCCTTAATTTGCTCCATGATAAGTACCAAGTTTAGGTGCACTTACAACACCACTTGCAAGGCTAACACAACCTGCAGGACTTAAAAAATTTCCAAACGCTCAACTCCAACACCATCAACTGAACAACTTTAAATGGTTTGGATACTTTTTTGAGGCTAGTATTGAGATGACAAACACACCCTTCCATTAACATGAAGTCATCACCACTAGATGGACTAAAAAAAAAAAACCGAGGATTGAATCAGTACTTTTTTAGGTATTATTCAACACGAGTTTTTTAGTATACATGTGAATGATTCGGTCTGGATTGTCCACTCAAACCAAACCTCGAACAAATCTCCTATGACTAAATTAAATTGTTTCAAAAAAAATTTCAATTTGATTTGATTTGGTGCGGTTCACAGTTTGATAGGTTTTTCAGTCTACCCCTATTAGTAACTAATAGCCTTATTATTGGTGCTTAAGACTAGTAATAATTAAATTAATAAATTACATATAAGATTATATAAAAAAGATATAATTTTTTCATATGGTAATTATTACTCCATGAAGTACTATTTATGTTTATATGTAATTTTTGGTGTTTTAGTTTGTCAGTAAAGTTTCTTCGATTTGGACCTCTAATTGGATGGGTCGACAAAACAACAATGGGTCAATGGACAATAGGGAATTGTCTTATAGAATTAGTCTGAAAGTTAAGTTAATATAGTATTAAAGGTAGAGAATGAGTAAAAACGATAAGGCATAAGCTAAACGTTACCAACCTATTCTTGAAGGACATACCATGAGAATATTCATCGTATGTTAACGATTTTCACGCCAAACAATTACTAGTTTATGGAAGTAATGGTGCATCATGAAAGTTACCTATTTAATGGCTAGCAAGGCACTGTGCCACTTCCTAAGAATTTGAGGGGTGGTTCATCATGAGCAAAGCAAGGTAGTTGGAGAAAAGATTAATAACTAAGCAAACTAGGCGTCTTATTAATCCGATCAATTTAGTCATGGAATACATCTTTTGATAGGGAGGTATAATGCTACTCTATGTTGTAGTTAGGTTGGGTCAGGTTTGAGGAGTCCTTAATCTAAATTCGCCCATAAGTAGTAACAAATTAAAACAACTTATTTATACTTGACGTTAATTAAAAATCAATAGAGGCTTTTTCAATGATTAACTTGATGGTTAGGGGACACTAGGGTTATCCAATGCAACCACTCTGATGCTCAAGTTAATGTTTGCATGAGATGAGGAATATAATGATTATAATAAGAGAGTTACCAATTTGGCATAGTAACAACTATAGAGGCGCACATGTCCTTTTTCCAAGTGCTTCTAAATGGGGTATATATTAAAGGACTTCTTATTGTTATTAGCGTCATAGAGAATTTGAAGTAGTAAGAAGTTGAGAATAGTGATTGCGATCACGACCATTAAGCCATGAACGCATACCTCGATTCCATCAAGAGCAAAAAAGTGGAAATTAAGGGAATGTATATCGAGTGACTTGAGTCAAATTGCCAAATGCCCAATTTAGAGGATTGACTTATTAAGCTAAGGGCTACTCCTAACCTCCAATTCATGTGGAGAGTCGCATATATCACGCTCCTATAGATACCCTAGTTGAATCACATAATTATGAAACAAACCGATGCCAATGAATTTTGTAAAAACATAGTTTCCAGGCCATAAGAGAGAATCACAAGTACATAATGCAACCAGCCATTTATGGATTGTGACAAGCGATAGGATCTTTTAATTGCTGTTGATGAGAAATAATGTATATATGTAAGATATAAATTCAAAAGTAAACATTATACCATACTATCAATCGTTTACATATTACAAACTGATATTGTTTGCAAATTAAATGACTAATAAAATCTATTCAAGACTCTGTCATTTTTATTGCTAGATCTTGACTCTTACCAGCGAAAAAGTCCTTGATGAAACAAGCCAAGGCTTCAGACGTATCCTGAAAAATCTGAGAGAGTGTGAGCTATACTACAGCTCAGTTATGTAACCAAATCATATCATGCATCAACCAATCAAGCAATTTGATTAACAAGTCATATGCAATGCAGTAATAATACATATGAACAATTACAAGCTCAGACAACCGGAATCTGAATAAGATAGAATGCCTTCTCATTAGGGTTGAAGGAACTATACCATAAATGATCTACCATAACCAGGAGAATCTGAAAACCAGGATTAAAAAAAAAGTACCATAAAACAATTCAAAATGTTATTATTTCAAAATCTTAAAACTTAGAAACACCATTAAGCAAAAGCCATTTCCTGTTGATACTATGAGCGGCATTCCTTCAGATGCCACTTAGTTCCCGTGGAACCAATCGGAACAAAGGTACTCCTGCGAGAACTAAGAAATTTTCATTTAGAAACCAGGTGCGTTACCAGAGATCTGAAATGCTATTACATAGCGGGCTATCATGCTTATATGCAGAAAATGCCAGGATGCAATGCATGTCAAATTATTATTGAATCAGATAATCATTAATTCATTCATTTGTGGTCAAACAACATCAAACAAACCTCAACATACAAATTACCTTTATCAATATCAAGTATTGTTCTTATCTCTAAATATAGCATACAATTTACAATTCATCCAAGCACCAATCAACATGCATCAAGCCCAATTCCCAAAGCAAACAACACTTTCTATTCTTCTTTACTATATATTCATAGTGCGACTATTGTTACAAGCACAAACAACATGATAGATCAGAGTTACGCACCTATCCATTTTCCTTAATCGTCGTAGTAATTGATAGGAAAGTCCAAAGATGATTCTAAAGATCCTAGTAAATAATAAGAACATGTTTGTCACTAATCAACATGGATTGAATACTAGACGTAGCAGTATTGCAACATGAAATTTGCAGTTCTACTATTTTTGTTACTATTTGTTCATTCTAGTCTATTTTAAATGTATGAATAGTCATTTTGAAGCTTTTGAAGTCTACTATCTATATCTCATCTCATTTTGAGATTTCAAGCAAGTTATAATATGAATTTTGTCTCGCATAGATTCAGATTGCTAAAGATATAGTGAAACTTTGTTTTGATGATAACTTACTCGTTTCAACTCGAATTTCTATAAATAAATAAACGTTAGAAAGCTCGTTTCATCTACTTTTTAGATCTCTAATTCTATACTTTATAGGGTACATGTTTTTTACCCTTTTTCCCTAAGGAATTAGATCGGTTCACAAAACCAATTTTCCAATATTTCACTAGTTATTCACTCCTTTGTTTATATAACTACTCCTTCTCCATATTTCTTAGTTTCATCATGTTTCTCTTATTTTGAAGCTAATTTTATTTCATGTTTAAAGATATGTCATCAATTCTCCTAAACTCACATGAAAGTCTAGTTGATCATTTTATTACTCATACAAGTTAGGCGTATAACATGGATTTGAATCTTAAACAAACTTGTATCACCTGAAATCACTTATGAGTAAAGGAACTTCATTCCCCTATATTTAACTATCCTTCATTGTTTATGCTTTTAAATATAGGTTTATGACGAGAAATAATTATATGTATCATTCATGTTATAGCATGATCCGAGAGGTCCACCATGCATAATCGAGTACAATCTTTACTTAATTCCATAATCCAACTTGATAAGCCTTCGAGTTGGATACATGCATAGCTATAACTTGTTGAGTGTTATAGTTAACAAGTTATGAGTTATGTTTTCTCTAACAAAGTAAACATGGATGTATGTGCTAGGCATGCTACATGGCTGTGTACCCTTATGATGTGTTACATGTTTTCAAAGCTCACATAGGAACCAAGTGCATATATCATGCTTAGGCGCATAGAACATGTATTACATAGTAGATATCAACTTAAGTCCAATAGGAATTTTAGGATTTTGCCTCATTCCTTAGATTGTTGAGACCATAACAAAGATATAGCTAGTGTTAGTTAATGATTTTGATCAATAATTTTGAATTGAAGTAAGTCTTACTCTTGCTTGAAAAGTTCACGCACGTGATGATCCTAGGGTTGGTATGTGCTCCTTGCTCCTACCCTATTGTTGTGTGTGTGTGTAGGGATGTTGCTGCTAGTTTGTTGTTATGTATGTGTGGTGATGTGTGGGGTAAGGCGTGTGGATGTTTGTTTATGATGCTATAGTCTTTTTGTTTTGTTTTTCTTTGCTTTTCACTTGATTCTTGTGGGGCTTATGCGCACAGTTTGGGAAAGAGATTGGGACCACCATCTCATGCTTGGCTTTTATAGGGGGTTTGAAGTTTGTGATGATGTTAATGATGCCCATACTTGCTCATGGTCATCTCAATAGGGTAGGTAGGTTTATTCATCACTATAGGGATTCCAATTGCACATAAGAATGTTTTGCACAAGACAAAGCTGTCTTATATTGACCACACATGCTAATTGGCTCAAGGGTAGTCTTGTACTTGAATTGAAATGGTGTGCTACTTGATCTAGAATCTCATGGTGAGATGCGCCCCACATGTTATCTAGAAGTCAATTTGCTATTTTTAGTAGTGGTCTGTCTAGGTCATAGGGTGCAAGTTTGATAAGCTACAATGTGAACATACCATCTCATGATAAGTTGATGTGATGCTTCGGTGGTTCATTCATCCTCCTTGAGCTCACGCCTATGGAGATGTGTGTTGGAAGAGTTTGTTTACTATTTTCCAATGCGAACACATGCAATACTATGGTGAGTTATACATCCAAGAGTAGGCTAGGCTTATGATTATATTCTTCTAAAATTGCTAAAGGATGATGCATTGGAGATTCCAAGTGATACACGGTTTAGCTAATCCCCATAAGCTTTCTTAAGATGACATGTGGTTACTTAGGGTGTTAACAAATGGCTGCTTCTTAGCTTGACATTTGACGCTCCAAGATTTACCCATGTGGTGCTCAAGTAATGTACCAAGTGTCACTCTAGGGGTGTTCCATGTGTCACTTCATAGGCGCTCCATGTGGCATCTCTTAGCCTAGACATGTGACTCCTACTAAATCATAACTTGTTTCTAACTTGTAGAATTCCTCTAAATTAGGTCAATTGAGGTGCTTGAGAGGAGCTTAAGTCTTCTAGCTTGTGAGTTGTTATGATCTTTAAATGAGGCGCTTCAAATCATGCCATATAGATTAGGGTTTGCATGTAATCTTAAGGCATTCATCTACAAAAGAACTCATAGATTGATGTTACATTGAAATAAAGAAACTATCATACACAAAATCTCATCTTTGGTATCTTTAGATAATAGAAAGAACCTCATTAAGCTTCTAGTTACATCAACATGTTACTTGAAGGCAAAAGACAAATTTGTGAGGTTTACAGCTAACTTGTGGAGTTTATGGCATAAGACTAAACTCAAATCGAATGACTGGACCCAAGTTTTAGATGGATCAGACTAGGCATATGGAGCCAACATGACAAAACCAACCACCAACACCAATTATAATCATTCTTTTATTTTTTTTACTTTATTTAATTAATATGTTATCTAAATCATGTATATAAGATATCAAACCTTCCATCTACTCTAATAGAGTATAAGTATTATTAAGAGGTGAGGCACTTCCAAGGTTTATCCAAATGCATCTTTTCAAATAGCCTATTGTTTGTTTACTTTGCTAAATGAGATAAGGTTGTAATCCATAGTAATTATAGAGAAATTGAAAAGAGGTGTAATTGAAGAGGTTAAGAAACATATTGAAGATTAACCAATGGTTTTTGGTAAGTTGAACCTATTTGGGTATATCTCATTGTTTAAATTTACCATTTATATGCAACATATCATCCTTTAAGTGCATATAAGTAGAACGATCAAAATCAAGTTGAATCATGTTTTATTAGACCTTTAGAAACCCCTAAAGTTGCTCAAACCCCCCTCCTCTTTCCAAACTTTTTCAGCTTTATTTTGAAGGAAAAACTTACACTCTAAGTCCTTATCACCTTCACCATTGGCATGGTGAAATGTCGTGGTGGCCTTAGTTCCTAGAAACTTCTACCCTAGGTCACCATTACCTTCACCAAAGGCTTTTAAAAGGTCATGATGGCTTCTAACCTTAAAAACTTTCACCTTAGATCATCATCACCTTCACCACGAGTGTAGTGAAAGATCATGGCGGTCACCACCACTTTCAACATGGGTGTTAGGAGAGGTTTTGTTGTCTTAGCTCACCAACTTTAACCACAACCATAGTGAAAGGTCGTGGTGGCTATTGATCACCTCCCACTTACTCAAACTCTACCATGCCCTTGCACAATAGCCACGTTGATGCTCATGTTGAACCACACTTCCTTAAAAACTATACATCAAACAACTATATCAAGCTCTAGGCTCCACTACAGTAGAGGGGCTGCCCCTATGCTCTTAGGCCACTCTGGGCAGGGATCGTGATGCCAGGTATACTAGCCCTCCCGGTGCATCCTCAGGCACAACCAGGATATCAAAAGCATTGTGTAATGACTCGAAACTCTACCTACTGAGGTATTATCCGCTTTGGCCAAATGTCACATGGTTTTATCCTTTTGGTGCCAGTGCTTCCTAGGGGGTCACCCATCTTGGGATTACTCTATCCGGAGCATATTTAACTTTGGAGTTCTAACAAACTCCTAGCCATTACATCGAAAAGGTGCCTTTGTGATTAGAGTTCCAACATCTATATTTAAGGGGTATTACATACTCCCCCACTTATAGAACTGACATTACCATCAGTTTCATTACATAGGTCCATAGCCATTGCTCTGATACTATTTGTGACAACCTACCACCCTAGGCTTCACCACAACGGAGGGGCGCTCCTAAGCTCTCAGGCCACCCTTAGTAGGGATAGTGATGCCAGGTACACTAGCCCTCCCAGCACACCTTCAGGCACAACCAGGACACCAGAGGGACTGTGTGTGAACCCTTAATTTTTAGGGTAAATTTCAAGCTTTAACCCTAAACCGGAAAAGTCAACCGAAAATCCTAAGTTAATGAATTCCCAGGAAACCCTAGCAATTTAGATCTGGTAACCCAGTGTTCCTAAACTAAGAAGTCGAAATACGAGTGAAGAGTGTAGTCTGGTTCGTAATAATATTATGGTGCTTAAAAATATCATATTAGTAAATTTTCGACATATTTTGAACCCAATCGAATACAGACTTTGAAAAGCGTGTCCCGAGGCTCATGATATTAAAGATATGTTATTAATACCCTTAGATTCATAATTTTATAAGATTTACAAATATATTAGTTATATAATTTTTTTGGGTTATAAAAGTTACAGTTATAGCCTTTTATCATATTTTATTTACTACCGGTACTTTAATTGTGTAATATACTTTTTGATTTCTAATCGCACAATTCACAAGTACAACCACTCATATCCTATTCTTACATCCTTACAACCTATTCTTACAAAATTTTATCATTTTCCTTATATTTACTTTTCCAATACATTTTATATATAATATACTTTTAAATTTTGAATTTTATTACACAAAATTATCACACATATCTCCTTCTCTCCCTCTCATTGCCATGACACCCCCTCCCTCTAGCATGCACACACACTTTTATTTTCCTTCAAGTTTTCTTACTCTACACATCTAATAAGTAATAGATCTATACCTTACCACATTAAAAATATATAATGGCAAGATCCTTCATGTGTGATTCCACTCAAAAATCCCCATGAGCTTTATGCTAGGGATGTAGAAACACCTGAACATGAGATACTTATCATCACAATATTGTAGATCTTGCTATTTATGTTGTTTTGCTATTATTTTGCTTTGTTTTTTAGTTATGTTGTTATTATTGATGTTTTGTGTATTTATCAATCATTTAACCATATCTACATAATGATCATAGTGCATTTGCATTTATAACTAGTATAATAAACTAGATCTAGTTGTTTTGAGTTCATAAATGCCTTAGGTTTTTGTTTTATGTACATAAAGGGCTTGTAGTAATATGATAATAGTGGGAAAAGGTTAGAAAGCTTAAGATCTATTTTAGTTTCAACAAAAATAATTTTTGGAAATTCGGATCTAAAAAGAACCTTATATAAAAAAGCTATTTTTCAACTTCAAAATGAGTATTTTGCATTAAAAATGAAAAGCTTAGGGAATAGGTATCATAAATGAGTGGTTTTGATGAGTGAAACTTAGATCTATTAAGAAATATTTTCAAAACAAGGAAAAGTTTACAAAAGTCAAGTTAACATTATGTTTTAATCTCAACAACTAACTTAAAATTTGTAATAAGGAAAGCTTGGTAGGTGAAAACCTATTTTTCTACCCAAAAACAAGATTTATATTAAAGAAATGGAAGCCTTAAGTAGTAGGTTTGATTAGGAGTTATTTTTAAAAATATTAAACGAGTTTTACAAACAAACAATCTAAAATATAAATTTCAAAATTCGGATTTAAAAATGACCTCTATTTAAACACCTATTTTCAAATGCCAAAATAAGGATTTTAATGGAAAAATAGAAGTTTTAGGGAATACATATAATAAAGACCTAATTTTGACTAGAATAAATGAAATTTATCAAAGTATAATCCTAAAACAATGAAAGGTTTCAAAGTATAGATTAAACAATGTTTTTATTCCTTAAAAATTTTGTAAAATTCGTAACTAGGTAAACCTCCTATTAAAACATCTATTTTCCAACTCCAAAATAAAGAATTTTATTAAAATAATGAAGGTGTTGGGCATATAGGTCATCAAGGTTGAGTTTTGATAAAAGCAAGTGTGATTTTATAAGAAATAAAACTAGTTTTTTTAAGTATAGTAATTTCAAAAGTTTTGCAAAGCAAAAGTTTTTGCAAAGCAAAAGTTTTCTAAAAGAATTCTTGATATCATATATCATTGAGGATATACATATAGATAGCTCATCTCATGACATTCATGATAATAACTTATAGGTAATGCATGTACATATAATGCATTTGGTAGAAACAAACTAGGAAAATAGTGTCTTATACATCTCATAAAGCATTGTCTAAGTACATGAAGAAAAAGATTTACTAACACCCATGAATCATGCATGATATTGAGTTATATATGTATATAAAAGAGTTTTTCAATATATAATGATAGCTAAGTATCTATCAAAGCTTTGGAATGATGCTTGGATTGAAATTAGAAATTGATTTGTAGGACGGGAATTTCGTATAGCATTTTGGACCATACTTTTCATGGACCAAACAACCTTGTTTGATAGGAATAACTTTAGAAATAGATAGCTCTCACTGAATAGGTAGAAATCGATATATAATATGCGAAATTCTGAGTTAAAATAACCAAGTTATGGCCACTTTAAGTTGAAATTTCCTCTTAGACGAACTTTGACGAATTTGTTAGAATAGAATTTATGAGTTCATTGAAACTTCATATAAATACTCGTTGGAGTTATTTCTTTTGATTAGGAGACTAGGGAGACGGACTAGACCTTCCCGATGACTATTACGATTAAGTGGATTTTAGTGCCATGGCAAAATGAGTTCAATATCTTTAAATTATATGCTTATGATTGTGCTTGTAATGATAGTGGCATTAGAATTAGGACAAGATAAAATAGGAATGCGCGTGTTAATTCTATTTGGTTGAATTGATGATAAGAATATCGAAATGAAAAGCGTTATGGATACTTATATGATATAGTATAGAATTGAAGTGTCTGCAATATCTATGATCGCCTATAATCCGCTTAAATAATATGACATGATTTTACAATTAAATTGACCATGCATACCATATATTGAGTCACATTGCATTTTTTATTATACCTTTGTGAGAAGAACGCATAATAGCTGGGCAACGAGGGGCCTGTAAACTCAAATGTTGGCATGAATGACCTAAATTAAAATGGACATGGTGTAGGCACTTGTATCAACTACAAAATTGTGAGTAGGTGGGCACCTAAATCAACCACTATATAAATAAGAAAAATTAAAATCTATGGTCGTATGGGCCTGAAACACCTAACCTAAAATGGAGGTCGTAAATCTATTCAACATAGGACTCCCGGAAAGTCTTATGTATTGTATGCTCACATGCTTGTGCATTTCATATGATTGATAATATAACTTGTTTGCCCTATTGTATGATGAAGTATTTAATTTAGAAGTGAAACTCACTAAGCTCGTAAGCTTATACCCCTATAGTTTTCTGTTGCAGTATGATTATTTATGGTTATCTCCAAAAGGCCACTTTCCACAGGTATATCTTTTGGTATATAAGGAGCTTTTTGAAGAAGTTGAGACCTAGATGTTAGGTATAGACTTCTAGTTGAATCTCCTTACTCCTGTATGTATATGTTGATGTAAGAGACTTTTGAGAACCTAAGGACTCTTGATATTTTGATGGGGGTATGCCCTTTAGATCTTGTAATAGATTAATCTGGTTATAATTGTTATGATTTATATTCTTATCCCTATGTATGTCTTCTTAAGCTATTTCGAATCAAAGTAAGGTCCCCTACATGGTAAACGTAAGCCTTACACCAGGTGTCTAAACTCATAGAATGACTAAGGTTATCATACTTGAGTTAAAATATCGAGTGTGGCGAACTGTCGCGTATAGGATATCCTTTGGGGCTTGACACTGTGTAACAACTTGGCACTCTACCTACCGAGGTATTATTTGCTTTGGCCACATGCCGCACGGTTTTGTCCTTTTGATGCCAACGCTTCCTAAGGGGTCATCCATCTTAGGATTGCTCTACCCAGAGTACGCTTAACTTGGAGTTCTAACAAACTTCAAGCCATTACATCGAAAAGGCACCTCTGTGATTAGGGTTCTACCATCTATATTTGAGGGTATTACAGTTAGTAGTCTATTAAATGGAATAAGATGCTAAGGATTACACAAGAATGGTGGATTATGGGAATCTATTGATTCTTAGAAAGCAATAATTGACACCTATTGAAATATGGTTTACTAAAGACTGGTTAACATAAACCCCATAATTGATCTTAACTAACATAATTAAGTAGATAACTCAACTAAATGAAACAAATGACAAAAAAACCTAGGAAATATTGTTCATTTATAACCTTAACTCACTGTACACAAATGAGTTGAGTCCAAGTTAAGGTCCATAACTACATAGATGATAACCCGAACAATTCAATAAATGAGAAACAAAAGTAATAATCTAGAATCACTTAGAGCTTTATCCTAATACAAGTCTTTAAACTTATGAACAACGAGTCACGTTGAACTTTGGAAAAAGAAGTAAAGGTTTTAGAATGGTTACCAGGTATGCAGTGAATGTGTGTTGTTTGCCAGGATAGAAGTAATAGCCTGATTAATATTTAAACTTGGCTTAAATGAGTATTGGTTGTTGTTTGGCTGCTTATTATAGAAAGTGGCACCTTTGAATTGGGTTGTGAGCCTAATCATAACTTTAAGGGGATGTGGTAGTTTAGGCACTTAGGTCCCCACAGAGTGTGTTGTGTATCTCGACAAGTAATCAATAGGTGAATTTTCGAAATCAAAGGATCAATTGAAGCTGGAGTAAAGTCATAATGAAGTTATGCGGGGGTATAGGCCCTTGCATAAAGCGTTTCAATAGACTATGCTCATTGGTGACTATTTATGAGGTCATGAACCGTGCAAACATCTTTTATTTTTTTTTGATAAGTTTAGGGGCTTGTCAATCCCCTCTTCTCGATGCGTGATTTGGGTGGGGATCCCTTACCTATTGTTTGGCGAGAGTCATGAGTACTCATGTGTCTTGATATTTCTAAGATGCTGAAAATACCTTAATTATGGACTTAAAATTGATTACTTAGCTTGTGGATGTTGCATTAAAATAGACATTTGTGACATACGTACGTGTACTTATTTACTGCATAATGGGCTTCACAACTTATTCTTTAAACATTTTCAAATACTATTAACAACCAGTTCATGTACTACTCTACAACCTGTCGAGGTCTATGGATGAGAGCTACGTGGGATGATCCGATTAAATAGTGTTGTAAAAGATATGGATTTTTATCAATAAAAAAAAAGATTTGTTAATATTTCATTTCATAGTTGGATGAATGCATCTAATTGACATTCAATTAATTTACTTTGAAGCAGACCATTAGGTTTAAAATGTTTTCAGGATAAGCTAGGCTCATTGATGGGCCCTGTAGGCAATATTGATGAATGAGTATTTTTGTGAAATCTATTTTCTGAATCGGTTAAATTTACTAATTTTGATAAACACGAAACATGGAAAAATAGGCAATACTTTGCCAAATTATTTCACAAAGTAGTAACAATTTCTTGATTAAAATTGATTAGAAACCTACTTAGTTCACGAATGCTTACATATAAGGTAATATATGTGACGGAACCGCCATATCCTATGTATTCGGAGAGTGACAATAAGACAAGTCTTGAACCAATTAAAAGAGGCAAAGATGTTAGCATGTGAAGCTCTTTTGAGAAGCAACAAAGCTAAAGAAGTATGATCCTAACGCACAGTGCGAGTTTCACATGGGCTAAGTTTGTCACTTTATAGAAGACTATTGGAGATTGAAACACAAAGCCCAAGATTTGATTGATGTATGACTTAAATAGCCAGACCTTTTAGAGGCAAATGAGCATATCAGCAACACAAATCCCATTATATGTCATGAAGTGAATCTGAATGAGCCACCATCAATATCAAGCATTAAGAGTCTATTATTGACATTATAAAATATTAGACCATCACTTAAAGCAATTAAGTGTATCTTTAGTGAATCCATCTAGTTGAAGAAGTTTAGAGGAATAGGGGCAAACGTCACTAAGAAGCCGCTTAAAAAAGAGATGCTTTTCTATAAGATGATTTATTTCAAGGTTGAAAAAACAAAGATTGTAGTTGAAAGAATTTTGCTGTAGCATATTCTTCTTTCTTTCATTCTAATTATGTATTTAATGGCTTGGCTTTACATGATTATGCTTTGGAGAATCTATTATTCTTGTAATTTTTTTGCCTAAGAAATGGTATCCCACTATTTGAAGGGTTTAGAATGATAAGAGGCAAAAACACGTCCTAAAACTAACCCTAAACACACATAAGAGTGAAAGACATTTGATGTGAGGACAATGGATTCATTCCTTATAGGAGGTCCATTTTGCATGTGATGCATGGGTTAAAGTGATGTTAGGAATGCATTTCATTTATCCCAAACATATGTTTATCCTTTGCCAACCCAATTAAGCCATTCAAAGAAGTATTTTTCAAATTAACCTTGTTAAAAACCACCCCATATCGAGGCAAGTAAGAAGCCCGCGTCATCAACTAGAAGAAAGGATAAAACTACATGGTGCTTGCTCTAATCTTACCAATTCATGAACAATCATTATTTTAGACAACTCATTTACAATAGGAGGATGAAGAGCTTCTGTTCCATACATCATACACCACCTAAGTTTGAACTTGTAAGAACATTCCAAGGGTGGTCACCTCTATTCCATGAAATGCTTATAAAAGAAAAGAGAAAAAAAAAAGAGGAAAGAAGTGACGAAGAAAGAATAAGGAAAAACCCAACAATCAAGGAAAGAGCTAAAGAAGAAGAAGAAGCAAACAATATTTCAAGCAAGTAAAGGTCAAACCCTAAACATATCTGAAGAGAAGTTCACATGCTAAACTCAATTTCATTAATGTCACATGCCATTCTACCCTTAGATGAAAGGGAATGACTTATTTGCAGTAATGATTATATATGAAATTGGGGTAAGTGTTGCTAGTCTTCTAAGGAATTTTTACTTGTAAACTTAGGTTGAAGTGAAAAATGAAAAAAATTCAAATTTGGCCAATCTATTGGAATCCCTTTTGTTGGAACCTTTGATTAAAAAAACTAACACTACAATCTTCATAAAAACCTAATTGATTCATCGACGTGTATTTTGGTAAAATGGACTATAATTTTTCAGAATAGATGTCAAAGTGTAAAAATAAACCTATGAGAGTGGAAGAGGTCCTCTTAAACTAAACAATTCAATTAGTGGTTTACCAAATTCCAAGTACAAAACTTGGAGCTCTTGAAGTTGTGTAAACATCCCAAAGGATATGAAAGGTCATTTAGCCCTGAATTTAAGAGAAATATCTTAGCAAATTCAAGAGTGCAACAAGAAAACCCCTAATCGCTTGAAAAAATATAAAGTGTCTAATGAAGTCAATTTGGTATAGGAGAAAGTCACTTGAGTTAAAAAGGAAGCCTTTAGATAATCATAAGAGAGTGAATGTTTGTCAATTACTGGGGCAAAGATACCATGATTCATGATTTTCAAAGTCAATGGAGCTTCTTTTGCTTGTTAGCAAATTTTTTGAAACAATTTTTTCTCATAAATGATTTTCAAGTAAAAGTTTTTTCAAAAGATGAATTCCCAAAAGGCTTTCCAATATTGAATATTTTCTTTCAAAAGAATCAAATCGTTTAGAAAACTATCTTAGGATTTCTTTGAAATCTAATGAAACATATCTAATAATGAAATCTTAATCTAAACACAAATCTTACTATAAAAAGAGAAGGAGCACACATTTGAAGGACTCTCTCCAATTTTCTCTCTCTTTTTTCTAAACATTAGCTTCACCAATCCATCTTCTTCCCCAACTCCCTTTCTCCTCTATAACCCTCACTATCTCTTTAGCATTCTACAACATCGAACTCAAACATAAATCCCATAGCGATCTCCTCACTAACCATAAAATCCAAGTCAACCCACTCACTGAATGCACTTGCAAAACTTCTCTTAATCACTCTTCCAAAACCACCTCCTTCTATCAAAGCTTGCACTTACAACTGCTTCCCAAATGCTATTGTCAACCCTGTATTTTTCATTTTCTGATTTGATTTCTTTTAATTCGATTTGTATCGAACCCTAACTCATTTGATA